>JAVQJG010169770.1:0-17265 GCA_036024015.1 Craterocephalus amniculus
AACGCAAACTTAAAATCGAAAATCAAATAGAATCGTGGCTTGAGTGAATCATTACATCCCTAGTTTCAAACATTAAATGCTTGCACATCATGTTACCAACACGTTTCCAAAAACCACCAAATGCCTCCCAGAATAACTTACATCGAGAGATTAGGGTAGCACAGACAAAAGAACAATTAAATAATAACTTCAAAAGCATTTCTAAACTTCTTTAAGTAAAGTTTTCTATTCAAAAGCTATGTAATAGGCCAATAATTTTAACATTACCTTAGAATACTGTCATCATGGGCGACGCTTGGCACGGGGGCATCGGAGGGACTCACTGGCAGGTCTACATCTGGCTGTCCGGGCTGAGCATACACTGGCTTGGGCTCTGAATAAAAACACACAAATGCAGACAGTATAAATTCATGCATGATGATGATGATGTTGAAAGAATATTTAAAATAAATAAATAAATTTGAGGCAAATGCTGTGTTCTTTTTGTCTCGGAGCTTGGAACTCGGAACTGGGAATGACGCTGGATATCCAAGGTGAGAGCGTTCGGGTTGACCAAGAAAATTTACAAAACCGCCATATGTCCACTTTGTTGGTCGTATTTTCAGAGGCTTAACATGTTAGCAAACAACTTCTAGTGTTAGTAGAGAGATCATACCCAACGCTTGTATTTAGCGTTTCAAACATGCATGCATTTTGTAAACTCTCCATAGAAGTAACAAAGCACTGATGTGTACAGTTAAATAGGAACATTTAAACATAAATATATGTAGCTATTCTCAGTTTCAGTCACCACTGATTTGTTGGGCAGACATCTTTACAAGGTGTAGTCGGGGTTGGTGGGACTAACCCAGCTTTCCGAGTCGGATTTCCGATTTCAGGGGGCGTTCAGGTTGTATTTCCAACTTGGAACTCGGAAAATCCGACTTCCAAGGAGAAATCGAACACACCGAAATACCCCCTCAAAACATTTCCCCAACTTAATACTGAAGATAATTATGCAGGACTGGGAATAAGGGCTCTCTAACGGGGGAAAAAACACACGCACACACACACACTCGCGGCGTGTCCTTAGCTGGGAGGTCAAAGAGAAAGACAGCAGAGTGCCCCAGGCTGGTGAGGAACGTCAGACTCGATCAGCTCATCTGGTTTATATTCGCTTGGCTCCTGGCATACTCAGCCAAACTCAGCAGGCGTCTGGATCTGGGAGTTGTTTGTTTTTTTTGCTGGTTGCACTTTTTAAAAAGGGCAAAAATAACCGGTTCAAACCAGATTTCATTTTGCTGTCATAAAGCTGCTTAATTTTCTGTTGCAGGTGATTAGAAATAAAGCTCCCATTTGCCTGCATGTGTCACAAGTATGGATGCAAGTTTCAAATCCTGACTGATTTTGCAGCTCATCTCTCTCATACAACATTTGGTGAAATAAGTGGGGGCTTGATCTCAGACCTGGGAGGGGCGGGAGTTGTTTTTCCTCTCTTCCAATGGATGACTCCTTCGGTTTGGGCAGAGGAAGCTCCTCCGCTAGCTTCGCTGGGGTCGAAGCCGTCTTTGAGATCCGATCATCATCACGACTTCTGTGACTGAAGATGATAAACACACATACTTCTTTCACAATTTGCCTCAAAAAACAACGAACACACTGAATCACTGTTAAAGCACACTAGAGATGTAAAGCTTGAAGGCAAAATGGGAGATTTTTTCTCTTGGGTGAAAGAACAGCTCGAGTACAACGCTGCATCTTAGTCTTGAAGGTCATCGCTTTGCCTGTCCACTCTTTTGTGCTCTATTTTTAGAGCAGCTTATCTAAGGTGTCAGAGTGGATTCTGTCCTCCAGATGAATTTCACTGTGTGGTTCTGGCTTCACACCGGCTTGCTTTGCGTTTTATTTCCAGTTTTAAAACATTAAAACTACGGAAAATGAATTAATCACAACCATATCCAGTTATTAGTGAAATAAGTGTAAGCGACGCCAACAATTTGCTGGGTTTTCACAAAGTCTTATGTCTCAAATAATGTATTGAACTAATGGGAACAAGCTGCCACGTTGTCTCTGTGCCTCTCTGTATGACATGGCTGCTCTCCTCCACAGCTAATGTCACAATGCTGTTTTATTCACAGGCTGAGAGAGGCAACAACTACAATAGAGCCTGCTGAAGCTGACTGCAGAGAAACAAATATCTTTCCAGACCGACCCACTTCTAAGTGCCAACTTCCTGAACAGAGAGAAAAGGTCACAGGTCGAGTTCAGATAGACAATCATGTCCTCTCCCAAAAAGTCCTTCCTGTTATTTGAATTAGTTAAATAAATTATGATGCTTCAGGGGCCGACATTCTTAAAAACAGATATTCAGACAAAGTGTTTGGAAAAGACTCAACCACATGTACAAGGAGAAAGTGTTCACACAGGTGGCCGGAGAAGATCTTCTGTTACTTTATAGTTGGAGTAATTTTGTCTTTGTGCCAAACGTGTGGTTTTTCCCCACCAAATATTCAGGAGATAAAGATATCCCGTATCACAGGCCTCTGACATCTCAAGAAGCTGCATCTCTGAATAATTGATGCCGTGTAACATCACTTCGATAGCATACATCAAGTTATGGTTTGCTGTAACAAAAAACACTGATCTTCCTGACACCAATGTATGATACCTGTATGAGAGTGATGGTGTTGAGTTTACAGTCATTTGTCAATGTCAAGCCACCTTACGTCTATGCTATGGACTGCACTACTAGCACTACACATACGTTTCTACACAGAGACACACTTACGGTATTCTCCAGCTGTTTAAGTATGAAAAGAATGAAAAGCACAGTCAGTTCCCATTAAGTAACAATGCTGGCATTAAGAATCAAATTCAGGCTTAAAGAACAATGGACTTTCCCACTCAGCACAGCAGGGATTTGAACTGCCTTTCTGCTCTAATTTGACAATGATTGATTTGCAGTTTAATTGTAAAATGGCAACAACTTTGCTAATAAGTTTAACCCTTGAGGAGCGTTGGGCTGTAATGAAGTTAGAACCAAACAAAGATACCAACTCAAGCAAAACCAATGAGGACACAAAAGATACAAAGATGAAGCCTTTCATTACTAATTTTTAACTTTTTCATCTGATGATTAAGAAATTTTGGTTGTTAGAACAATGTAACTGTATGAGCACGTCACGCTGATAATTACTAATTTGATGTTTGATCAATATTTCTTATTTGGCGCAGTTCATTAGCTCATGGATTACTAAATCAAAGTAAACCGATGCGCCATCACACATTTATAATTAATATGAGAATAAGTCCGTCCTGTACATCTCAAATCTCAGACTCTCAGGTTTTCTGTACCTGCCATTGCTGATTTGTGGGGGTGAATGTCTGGAGTGGTCTGAGGGCTCAGATCTTCTGTCCGGAGAGCGGGATCGGCTGCTGCGATGTCGCTCGTGCGATCGGTTGGAATGGTCTGATGCCATTGAATGGATATCTGAAATGTCTGATCAAACAAAAGCAGCTGTTCAGAAACTGAAGTCGGAAGTGTCAGCTCTGACTATTAATCTGCACACACTGCGGCTGAAAACACTCACCGTCTCTGTCAGAGGCGTTGGCTGAAGGAATGCTGTCATCAAGGTCAGGGATGTTCAGCAGGGTTGCTCTCTCATCTCTCTGAACAACCATTTTTAGTTTGCCCTTTGACCTTTCTATCAGCTTCTTGGCATCTATCAAGGAGAGGTTCTCTGTCACTGTGCCATTAATCTAAGAATCAGAAGAGAAAAGAGTTGGTCATGAAACAGCAAAACAATGCTCATTCTTTAGAAAAGAAAAAAACAAAAAGCTGCTCTTCTCTGTTCGATGTAATAAAAGAGGTTGTGTTGTCTGTCTGGAACTGGGAGTAAATGTAATATAACTGCACAACCAGGATTTATAAAGCTGTAAGAAGAAAATTGAAGCTGCAGCGATGAACAGCCATCGCACCCTTGGTGGTGCTTTGTAAAGGTAAATGGAGAAGAAAGACATGAGACTTCCTGTTGCCAGTAGGCGGAATTTTAATGGCTTTTTCAGGTTCTGTTGTGTTTTTTTGCTATGGCTGTAAAAAATAAACTGCATTAGAAGACCTAAAAGTGATTCTTAATGCACTATTGTGAGCATGTATTTATTGTTTTATTGTTTTTTTATTCTTTTGTATGCATTCTATTCTATCTTTTTCTTATCTTGTACAGTGCTTTGGTACAATGTTCTTGTTTTAAATGTGCTAAGAGAAAATAGACTGGAATGGATTAGATTTTGATTAGATTAGAAATGCATGGGGTCTCTGAAAACTTACTTCCACCACTGTACTAACTAGTAAATGTGGTATGAGTCTATCACTAAACATGTTTAAGTTGGTAAAGAAGGTTGTTGTAGGTGAAAATTGTAACAATTTCCTCTTTCACATCAAAACATGAAGAAGACCGGGGAAACTACGGCCCACAGATGAAAGCTCTAGTCTTCCGTAACTTTTCACACAATCACACAAGTCTGAAGAATACAGACCAGGTTTTCATTCGTTTAAACCTAACATCTACAAAAGTTGACCAACTCCCTGCTGGATTTATGCTAAGGCTAAGATTCATGAGCTGCAGTCTCGAGCCTGCAGTCTCGGATGGTGCTGTGGAAGCAACTTCATCCAAACATCCATCACACTCAAACATAATCTGACACATCCCATTGGAAGCACACAGTAAATTTAATGAATCTGTGGACAAGCTGTGACCCCCGAATATACAAGTCATTTAGAATCTGCCACCTTACGGGTAAACTGCATGTTTTCCAAAATGTAAACCTGAGCTGCATTAAGCTGATTAGATCTGTTCCTATGCAACATTAAAGAGGAAAAAAAAACATTAGTATAATGATTGCAAGTCAATTCTAACTTAATATGAAATAAAAAATAAAAAAAAAACTCGCCTCACCTTCAGTACAACATCCCCCTCCTGGATGTTGCCATCTCTGGCTGCCAGGCTCTCAGGGGATATGTCCTTGACAAAGATGTGGCTGGCCAGGCGCAGGCCATATTCTGCTTACAGAGTGAACGACAGCAACAAAGACGATGTTAGCACAGACAGCTGCTGCTCCCGCTGGGATTTACACAACTGATTAAAACAAGATTAATTGCTCTTTTACTTAGATTTACTCAAGTTTACTCAGATTTTGCTGAGGCTGGCAAGTTGTATTTACTCTGGCCGTTAACCAACACTGACTCGGAGCAGATCTTCTGCTCTGAGGGTTGCGTGGTAATTGTGTGAATTAAAAGAGATTTCCGTGTTTAAAGCAGCTGGAATGCTTTAAAATGCCTTTTCTACCCCCGACTTTGTGAGCCTCACCTTCATTTTTACGCGATTTGACCAGCGTGACTTTGGCGGGGCGAGGGGGAAGATTGTGCGAGTGGCGGTCTGAGCGCGGCGAGAGGCTTCTCTCTCGTGAGCCGCTGCGCTCGCGTTCCCGGTCCCTTCGCCCGCTACTCCGGCCGCTGCGTCTGCCCATAGCCCCGCCCACGCCGCTGTAAGCGCCGCTGCGGCCGCTCCGCATCTCGTAGATTTCCTCGTCGTAGCTGTCCTCTTCTTCGTCGTGCTCCGACATGGTTTCCCTCTCCCCTAAGCGGCCCATGGGGACATGCACCTTCCTTTTCCGTCTGATTGTCTGACCACAGGAAAACGAGATTTGACATCAGCCTGACAGCCAGTCACTTCGGATAAATTAATCACTTCCCCATAACGCGCGTTTCCTTCCAGTTACTAGTCAAACATATGAAACAAGTCTCAACACCTTACATGTTATTGCTTTACATACTGTGAAGCTCCCGACACTCACAATTTTGGCAATTTTCCCACTTTTGCGGAGCTGCTGGACGGCATAGGCGTGCTCCACATTGTCCATGGAGACGGCATTGACCATGACCACTCTGTCATTTTCCCTACAGAAAAGAAACAGCAGGAACAGACACGCTGGAGTCTCTCTGGAGTGGGCAGAGTAATTCAATACGAAAACTTGAAATCTGATTGGACAGCAAAAAGGGAAAAAAAAGTCTTACTGCAGTAGGCCTTCTGCTGGGCCACCTTTCAGCACATCCGAGATGACAATGGAGGTCTCGCCGCTCTGAAAATGAGGGTTATCCCGACCTCCTGATATGGCTATCCCGAAGCCGAACCCTGGTGCCTGCACGGAGCAAACACAGATTAGGATGTTGATTCAGCCGTCTGAGAGGCAGGCGGAACCAAACAACAGTGCAAATGTCACTGAACTATTATATAGGTGGTCGAGTGTCTGCACAAAAAATGTTTTGTTCACATTATTTCAGCCCTAAAACGAAAGAAATGTGAATCTTGTTGAAAAAAAGAAAAGTGACAATTCTTTACTCTGTTCCACCTGCAACTATGTACACAGTGAGCTTACATCCTACAAGATGTAACCCTGGAAATACAAAGGAAGGTAGAAAACATGGTTTTACAAGTTAGGAAATAGATTTTTGTAACTGGGATAATAGATACCTACCCTGTGTAGTGTTACTGTGTGCTGTTCCCAAATGACTGTCTCCTCCATTGCTGCACTCTGAAAGACACAAATACAATGTTTAACACCAAAGGTCAGGCTCAGCTCACTTCCAAAAAGGCAAAAACGAAGTGTTCTTGGTCAATAAGGTCAAAGAATGGACATGGGATTTTGTTTTTTAAATGTGAAGTACTAAAAGATTCCCGTTTCTCGTACCTTTATTGTAAAAAACCCACAACTGACCCACTGCTTTCACGACAGCAAATACAAAAATCCCAAACAAACTACAAAAACAAAAACTAACCCTAACCCTACTAAGTGTTCCAGCCAGTGTCCTCCTAAATGACATGCAAACAGCGTCTCCACCAAGTTTAGTTTAACCTTTATCTGAGTCTGCTATGATTGTTTTTATAAATAAAGTTATCTGTGAAGTTTTTCCATAAGCATATTTTTTAAAGAATGCTTTTTAAGCATATACAGAAAAAATGAATTATGCTGGGTTGATATTGCTGGTAGACTATAATTGCCTGCTTCCAAGTACAAATAGCCAACTATGGGACAACAGTTCACTTTATTGCTTATTTCACCCCTGCATTGTAGAGAGGCAGCATACGCAACAAAAGTGAGGGAAAATGACTCTAAAGATAACATTTTTTGTTTTCTAAATTCAACTTCTTTAAAAGAACAAGAAGCAGAAATCATGTACGCTGCAAGCTTTATCAGCCAATACACACACTGTAGGTAGGACCCAGCAGGTTACTGAGTGGTTTACAAAAAGACCTTACTATATAAACAAACTGGTTTGACACCAGTATGTCATCTTCTTTACCGTAGGGCCCATACGAAGAAAAACAACCTGCTAGATACAATGGAGCTGCACTGACAGGGTCTTTAAAACTAAAGCCTTCAACCTGAGTTACTTTAACAACCAAAGTGGATTAGATGAAGGTCGACTCATTCAGCTGTTAACGCCGTCCTCTGCACCCCCCAGCTCATGATTCATCTTATCTCTGCGTCTGTATCGTTTCACCTCCACGAATATCTCATGACGCATTAGACATTCAATGACTACATATAAAATATCATCAGGCCCATCCTTCTGGGGAAATTACCGATAGCCATACCGCAGCACCTACAGCAATAACCCCATTTGTCATATGAACTGATCCTAAGTCTGTGACCTTAACCGGTGAAATCAGCACCCAATAACATTTCTCTGCTGGTTTACTTCCCGTAGGATTTCTTTGATATCTGAAATACTTTTACAATCACCTGTGCAGAAAACCAAGATCCACTGTTGCCACATAAATATTTTATAAAAGATAATTGCTGTTTTGCTGGCAGTGGGAAATCCAAAACAATGAAGTAATGTCTTTCCAACTTCATAGTTAAAATTAATATTCATATCAGCATCATACCTCACATAACAACTCACATGGATAGGAATGAGTGGTAATAATACCTCAGATATGATGGAAGCATAAAAAAGCAAACAAACAAATTTCATATGAGAATAATACGAGTTAAGAGCTTTCTTCATAACATCATTTCAGTGTCTGGTATGACCTGCCGGCCATGCGGCAAACCGTGGCGTCTGGGAACACGGGCAGCTGAACAAGTGGTCCCAGACGTTCTTAACTTGGCAGCAACAGTCACAAACCCCTGAAGCAGCTGATGGTGGGACACACACAATGAGGGCGAACAAAAGTTTGAACAAGGCAACTCCCCCTGGCCTTTTAAACTGAATAAACCACAGGTTGGGGGGGGGACTCATGAATATCAACAAGTCTTTTGAAAAATTTTGAAATTTTTCGTTGAAAGTTGGCTCTGTGGGCAGGAGGATTTATTCCTGTGTCGTCTCGGGCTGCATTGCAGGGAATGCTGATGCAAAGAGCCCAGAAATCGTCTAAATTTAGGGCCGTTTTACCGTCTAACTATGAATTTTATGAGGTTTTGCTCCTAGTTTATGTTCTTGCCGTCTAAAATCTTCATGTGCATCGGGATGGAAAAGGGAAAAAAAGGGTCCACAAACAATTGTGTAATGTTTAAGCCCTGTGTTGCAGTGGGGCTGCAAGAATTACGATTTTATCTAGAAAAAATGTTTAGAGAATCTACTGTGCTTGATCAAAAGCAAACAAATCACAAAAAATGAATAAAGAACAAAATTCCAACAGAAGATTGAAAACTTTACTGAAGGGAAAAAAGGTAAAGAGATTTAGCAAGTTCCTTCAGTGTGAATACCCCCCACCCCCATTTCTTTCAGTACCCCTCTTGCTCACACACTAATACACACACCTTTCACTTTGAAGGGATGTAATTTTGCTTTCTGCTCCTGCAGAGCTTGTTGCTCTGGTAACAGAGGGGGGAACAGTGTGGCGTCGTTCAAGTGGCCTGACATTTTCAGGACATGTCTGAAGGTTCCTCCCAACAGTGGAAGGGTTGGGGAAAAAAACAACCCAATAAATTAGTAAACAAACGTATTTATTATTTCAGATGGGCACCACTTGTTAAATGCATTTAACTGCTCTGATTTCAGCCAGAACAAAACTCTCTTCAATTGGAGAAATGAACATTTAGTTACCGAACAAGAGCTCATTCCAATCAAATTAAATAAAAGAGAAGGGTGTTTATCATTTCAGTGGACTGAGAAGACCATAAATGACTTGTGTTTGCACTCAAAGACTGATGAATTTTAATCCAACTGTTGTGAATGCTGTTTATGGTCACGAATGACTGGTGCCAAGAGAAGCTTCATACCACATGCCAGAGCCGGGGCTGGCACCTGCTCCACAGCGGAGACACACCATGTTGGTTGGGGCATGCTTGGGGGATTACAACCAGGCAACTCGGGAGCCAACATTACAACATAGATGGACTTCGACACAGATGGACACAGTTAAGAATTGGTAGAAGGACAGGAAAGCATCAAGGAGTGGTAGGAAAGGACCATATTGGATCAACAGAGAGAGGGGAATCATCAATAAGCCTGAGAGTTCATCTTCTGCAGAGTAAAATGTTGCTGCATGCATGATGTCATATATAACGTTAAGCAACAGTTACGCTGTCATCAGTCATGAGTACAGATTAAAACTAAAATCAAGACAAAAAAACTAGTGTGAAATATGCCAATCACACCTGCTTCAGACGTGATCTGCATTCATATGTTGTGCTGAAATGTATGTGATATGTACTGTATGTACACCTAGGTATATTTCATGAATATTACATCTTACTTTTTTTTTCTTTAATTGTACTCTTTCCTTTTGGGACTTGCACCATCTGAAGCTGGCGAAAAATGCGTTTTGTTTAATCTATTCTTAGAAAAACCATGCGTGATGACTAGGGTGATGACAATTAATCGATTTAAGAATAAAAAAATCAATCGATTCATAAAGCGTCAAAATCAATCTTTTTGGTTGTTTATTTTTTAGAAGAAAGCTTAAGTTTTATTTGGACATTCTTTTTTTCTGTTAACACATTTAACATGCAACATTGGTTGTTTTCTTTTCTTTTTTTTTTACAGTTATATATGTTACATGCCAGTGCTTCTGGATATTAAATGAATATAAAATACACACTGTTAAAAGCTTGCTTCAACGTTTCATAAAAATGCCCATCTGTGAATGTCAAATAATCAAAAAATATTGATATGACATGAATATCTGAAAATGAATCGATATTGAATGTAATCAATCAAATAAATTTTTGCTCTTGTGAATTGAATCGATTCAGGAAATTAGGAGTGATACCCAGCCCTAATGATGCCAATCAAGTATCATCAGTTTCTAGTTAGTGCATTTTGTCTGACTACAGTGAAAATTTCAAAATGGGCAGTATTTTCACACAAACACAAAAGCAAAAAACTCTTGATTATCAAGTTTATGATGATCAAGCTTGAAATAGTAACTGACAGTTTTATAATATAAAAAGTTATGTCTCTGAACCAGCCAACCATGTTTTTCTGCAGCATTAACTAGATTTAGTTTCAGCTTTAGGCTAGTGGGAAAAATACAAATGAAGCAATGATAAACGTGTGACCTGGTGGTCCATGCTGAAGACTACACAGCTGTAAACTTACCCTACTGTTGGTACATTTCAGCTGCCACTGACAACGTTTTCTCCCTGTTTCAGTTTCAAAGTCAGATTGCCTGACCAACAGCCTGAAGCTGATGTGTAAGTCATGCAATTACATCTCGGTCTCCCTGCCCGCTTTCTGGAATCTGTAGTTAGCGCGAAACCAATGAGCAGTAAACCCTTCTGAAAAATAAATTTCCTCGCTGGTGAAGTCGAGCGAGCGTTTTGCTGAATTGCAAACGTCAGTACACTTATCCAAACACGAAATCTGAAGCAAATAAAAGAAAAGATTAACATCAATGTTTTGCCACCACAACACTAACTTGGCATCGGCCATAAAAGGGAAGCTTAAATGCCAGTTCATTATGAATTCACTTTAGAGTGTCATTAACACCAAAAGAGTGTGGCCTTTTTAGCTCTCTGTTCAGCAGGAAAAACAAATCATATTTCATCTGAAGAGGGAACAGAGGCCATTTGGTTGGGTGCTCAATTTTCAGATGAAGAATAGATTTTTATTTATTTATTTATTTTGCTGTAGTATGGCTTAGGGGTGAGGCAGAGCCTTATTCAATTCTGACCGTTCTGGGACCAGAGGAGCTAAAAATAGCTCTCATTAATTCTGCCGTTGTGATGCTGCAACAGAGTGATTTAAGGGAAACTTGCAGCACAAACATTGTAGAACATTTAATAAGCTCTTGTTATATAAAAATGCAATGAATCAACCTATAAAAAAATGATGTAACACTGTGAGGAACATGAAGAAAACAGAAGTAAATCCTTTTCAGTGAGCCTTTTTAATTCCAGGGTAGTGCAAACGTGGCTATTCAAAGTTGGAAATACTAGGTGTTTAATTATGATGCTGCCATCCTCATGTTACACAGAGTAGTACTAAATTACATGCCTGGGACTACATTTAGCTTATATTTTCATTGATTGACTGAAACAAAAGCCAGCTTAGTTAAATAACTTCTGAATAATTTAACAAAATGTACAAAAGGTTACAATACTGAAGGCTGTGGCACATTTTCTCCCCTGGATCGACCCAGACAAGATCAAACTGGTAAAAATGACTACACTAGCGATATATAAATCTTTCAGAGCACTACAGATGCTGAAGCTGCACTGCAGCCATCGTAGGAAACAACAGGATTACACTCTGTGGTGGCAGATCGTGAGAAAGGGACAGAGAGAGAGAAGAAAAAAAAAAGAATAAGATGATTGATCACTTCAGAAAGTGAAATCGATGTGCTGGCGGAGTGCTGACAACTACTAAAACTCTCTTGCCTCTGAGAACATAGTTAAATGCTAATGAGGGCCCCTGCCTTAGCACCAGTCGGGGGGGCCCCCAGAGAGAAAAGTGACACTCTGCACATCTAACCTGAGCAGACGCTGTACTGCGGATCTGTGATGGAGTGGAGGTCGCGTGAGAGATGCAGCAACGCAAGAGTGATCCCAAGGTCAGGAGATTAAATGAAGTCCGACAGAGACGAGTATTATGAGAGACATAAAAAGAAAAAAAATTCTCAAGACTTGACTTAAGCAACAACTCCCTCCATCTGTTTAGCTCAAGTACTAAAACTGGACAAAATGCTGAATGGGGAACATCAGAGATACTTACATCAGTATGTCCCGGTCATTACAAACGACACAGACGGAGAGTCTTCAGCACCTTGCTGCTCCTCAGTAAATCCAACAGGAGATTCCTGCAGACGCACATCAGCAGCAGTGCATGACCGCACCAATCAGTGCTGGGAGGGACTCGCCCCCGCCGTCCGCTCACTTTCCTCTGCTCCCGGACCAGAAAAATTACGACCACAGGTGAGAGGTTATGAAGCACACCCCGCAGCTCCACCCTGACACTTCCTCTGTCCCGCGCAGACGCCTGTCCTCTCCCAGCATCTCGCTTAAAGAGGACACTCCTCGCTGAAAATCTCCCCTCACACGGTTACGGGATGGAAGCAAATCCGCTCCGGCTTGGCAACAATCCGTGAGGGATCTGCAGTTCTGCTACAGCCTGGGACGCCTCTGTACTAGCGAACCTCCATCCGCAGTGTAAAGTGCTGTATCGAACTTAACCCTCTAGCTGCCGCGTTGAGCCGGAGCACAGTCCGCCAAGTGACTCGCAAACGTGTGTCATTATTCAGAAGCCTCCTTTCCAGGTATGCTGCATTACATGCATAAATTAGAATAAGTCATGTCAGAGATAGCTAAAGGATCAGAAATCAGACAATCTTTTGTACTGCAGCTGAACAGCGCCATTATTAAATCTGATCTTCACACAAACTATGAAGCTGCTAACAAAGCAGATAAACAGTCCAACAAACGAAAATCAAAGCAGAGACGATCGCACACAAAAACACATTAGAGAAGGCAGTTTAGGAGCATGTTTCTTTAAGTGATACCAGATTACTAATGAAAAACAATCTCATAATTAGAAGCATAAATCTGAAATTCATTAAAATAATATTATTCACAAGGGCAATTTCCACTATAGGCTGCATTAAAAAGACAAACCAAACTACACAGTTTCTGTCCTCTATAACGGATCTCTGGCAGAAGCTGCACATACGCAGTGTGCACTGCAACCATAATTAGATGTCTGGGTAGTTTTTTCCCTCCACTTGCGTGTAGTACATCTGTTTTAATCTGCATATTAAGCCATCCTGCTGTTGCATTTAACACATCAAATCAACCAGTCAGCTTGGCGACACAACATTAGTGCTGCATAATTGATCTAATGACTACTGACGCTGAAGCATCAGTCATTAGGAATGTGTCAGATATTCATGCGATTTAAAAACAAAACTAAATAAAATTTAAAACACCTACCCATACATATTAAATAATATTTACAAAAAACGAATGACATATTTGTCACTTAGTCATTTTAAAATTTTATCACATAAAAGGTAGGGCTGGGCACTATGAACTACATTTCATATCCTTACCAATTTTTTCGTAATCACGATATACAATATATATATTTCGATATATATAATTTTTTTCATCAAGTAAACAAGTAGAGGGATCAAATTTACAGCCTTGAGCACTAAATGAACTTTTATTAAGAATCAAAAGCACATATGCAAAAAAACTATGAAACTATGAAATTTAAATCAAACACATTTCTGTGACATTTTATAGCAAGTAATTTAGACGATGCCGTGTTCCAGAGAGAAGCAGTACAGGATTTACTGCAGAAAGGAACAATTCTAAAGAAATTCCAGTATGAGTGATTTGATTTTTACTGGATGCTTGCAAGATAGAGATTCAAGGGGAAAAACAGGTAAGGTCTTCCCTAAAGAGAGCTGAACTCCTGCCCCGGAAGCTGCTACTGTATGAAGAAAATTATTGTTCATCTTCTGAGTAAAATATAACGTATGACTTATGAGGATGTCAGCAGTGAAACAACAAACCGATGGCTCACCACCGCGATGCCTGTCAGCCATCGGTGATGGCATCATCTGTCATTCCAACCTTACAATCCTGCATTTGGGATTCAGACATCCCTGCTCTATTTAGAGGATAAATGTCCAGCAGTGTCCATTTGTGTTGTTTTAGGGAGATTAATCATTTTAAATTCAATATCAGGACTTGGATACTTCCATTGTGAGGGCATCATATGGCTACTTCATGCATCTGCGCTACAAGCCAACCACATCCACGGATATATTCCCTATAGTTTACAAAGAGCTTTATTTTACCTTCCCACAGACAAGCAATTTATATAATTAACTTAATATCACAATATAATGAAGACGATGGGGGCAGAAAAGAAAATAATCTACATGACATATTTTATTAATTCCATCCTTCTGAATGGCATGAGCAGCGCATTACCCACATTAAACTCAGAGTGGTTCATTTCAACATTATAAATAAATTATCTACTCAAACACATGCTCTTAAACTTTCAGGACAGCATGTTGTAAAAAACTTGCTACTCATAAATCTGACATTTATGAGATTGCTCCAACCTGCTGCTGTGCGAGCATCATTTGCATACACCATCGCTGTGTGCAGGTTAGCAGTAGGAAACACGGATGAAATGTACATTGAGACAAAGTAAAAACGATGTGCTGTGCCGAGAAAACATATTGAGTGTGGTTTATTTACAGGTACGTGTTTTGAAAGGAATCGCAATTAAAACATGCAATTATGAACTATTGAAGCGACAGATAGTACAAAAAAGAAAAAGGATGCCCAACACAGAGCTCCAGTGCGACTAAATTTTCATTTGATCACTATGGGGGAACTAAAAGTTGAAGAGTATGCTATCTCTCCCTCCCTTGTTTTAAAAATACACAAGTTTATCAGTGTGCATCTTTTTCTCCAGAAAAACTTAGGTACAGAATGATATCACGGTCAGAGCCAATCAAAGGCAGAGAACAGGTGGGTCTTCTCTGACTGGCTCTACTCCCAAGATTTTTGTAGAGGGATGTGTGTGCTTTAAAGAGTGCAAAATGTAAGCTGCCCTCTGAGAGCCACTGGGAAAAAGAAAACACATGCTTGGGTGACTGGTAATTATTTATTCACCATAATACACATAGTCCCAGTTTAAAAAACCCCTAGATAGACCACCACAACAGGTAACTGTTAGGGGTGTAACGGTTCACAAAAGTCACGGTTCGGTACGGGTTCGGTACAACAGAAAAAATATATTTTAAACAAATCACATGTTTAACAATTAGCTTTTCGGTTATTTTTTGAGCAGACACGAAATGAGTGCAAAGTAAAAGCCATCTCCTTTTACAAAAGTAAAAACTAAATTTAATTAAAAAAATTTAATGCATTAGGAGAGCTATCATCCTTACAAAATTGATGGAGCTAGTCAGGTTGCACTTTTGTAACAAACATTTTCAATGTTGCATTACAAAAAATAAACTATACTGGCACAATTCAAACAAAAAAATAAAACACAACTGATAAGCATCAGAAAAATCTGATTTAAAAAAACTGATAGCAGGAGCTGCAGCTGGCTGAAAACAAGTGATGACAGCTTACTGAAATCAGCTCTGACAAACTAAAACTTGCTGTGTTTTTATTAATGAAGAACACAACAAGAAAAGGAAGCTTCTATGTTGTGTTTGATCGGCTTGTCAGATTATTTATGCTCATAGTATTTATTTATTTATTATTATTATATTTCTTGTCAGATTATTAGGAGGAGAGGAGGCTGGCGGACCACCGGGATACGTAGCAACGTTAGCTAGCTTAGTGACCGGCATCGTTCGTTAGCAAACAACTCTCTTTAAAGTTGTCAACATGGGATGGAGTTCGTAGCGGACTTACCGAAGGCAGACAGAGGCTCTGCTAGTGAAACCGATCGCCTGTAGTTTCTATCCTGGAGCGATATGGGAGCACTAGTCCTCCCCAACAGATCATCAAACTGGGATCAGGTGAGCCCGAAGCATCCCTGGAAGCGCCGGTCATCCAGCCACAACTCCTGGATTAGTATGAAATTCACCGAGCTCCGAGCGGCTCTGGAGGAAGATGCGGTGGACCCAAACACACCGACGTCTTCGGTTTAACAACTTCCAAAGCAGGTACAACGCCGCAACTCTCTGTTAAAAGTTCTCATAACTTGTCGCCGCTGTAGCTGCTATGTTGGTGACAAGTGAACAGCTGTTTTATTTATTAGGCTGTTTGACTCGCGAGTAGAGCGTTTTTGTACGCGCGGAAAAAAACGCTTCATTCTAGTGGAGAAAAGCTTCATTCTCGGTAAAAAACGCTCAAATCAAGGGAGTTGACACTCGGTATTCGTGGACGCAAAATGCTGCTGTTGGTGTGAAGACGGGGTCCAGCGTGTGAAAAAAGTCTCACTACCACTCGAGCGCATTTAAACCTGTATGTGTGTAAATAGAGGTTTATCCGTGTGCATCAGGGGATTCGTGTACACCTATTTAACACTAAGAGCGCCGCGTTCTAATCATCACGAGGACCGCCGCCAGCTGTCATTTGACCGCAACAGAAGTTATTTGCGGTTTGGGCTGATACAGCTGCTGCAAAGCTGAATATTGCCAAAATCAAAACATAATGTGGGCAGGTAAACATAATATTACTGATAATATGTAAAGCATGGATAATAAAAGTCCGAAACCCGGTCCGGATCCAGACTCCGAGACACTTACATCCGGACCCAGCCCAACCATATGTTCTGAATTACAAAAGTGCTTTTGTCCTAAGTATCAACTTTTTAAAAAAAAGAAATCTTCCATAGATAAGTAAATTAATGGTTTATACTGTGAAATAAAGTGTTCCTGGATTTTATTCATTGAGATCAAGTGATAAAAACGTGTTACGTTCATCAGTTTGTGCTGTATCGTCATACAGCGATGTCCCACCAGTGTGACAGCGACCTGCCTGCTGTCTGAAGCAGGCAGCAACACATGAGCAGAGGCTGATATAAATGACAGGAACCAGCAGCCTATCAGTAAACAGGGTTTGTGATCTTACAGCCAATCAGAAGCAGAGTAGGGCGGGCATTTGTTACAACTACGTAGCTTCTGATAAGTCTCATTTGATTTGTGTGTGTGCGTAATACATGAGTTGTAATCTGTGCAAACTAATTTGTGTCTAACTTTGGGTAGTTGTATGTGTAATACATCATTTGTAAACCGTGCAAACCATTTTGTGTGTAAATTTAGGTATTTATGCATATTCAAGTGTACTCACAAATAC
>JAVQJG010169836.1:0-21654 GCA_036024015.1 Craterocephalus amniculus
ATAGGATACTCCTCCCGCCTCATGGTAACTCAGAAAAAGAAACAAGAATTAACAAAACATAATACCCTCCATTGTTGGTACGTGTGCACCCCATAACAGCAATGAAAGGTAAACTGAAAGTTAATCTAAAAATCAGTTAAACAAAATGAATATTGTAAATGAAATAAATTATATTACCATTGTGAGGCTTGAACCCTCACACTGAGGTTGCACTGCATCAAGGATTGCTAAAGGAGAAAACAAGACTTTATAGCTTAATGCAGGAAAACTTCCACCACAGAAGTTGTTGTCCCCTCCCAACAAGTCAAAAGTCACTGTTAGTGCACATGTTTGATGCATATTAAACCATACGTTACCAACTGTAACGCATGGTGGTGGAACTGTAATGATGTGGGTTTCCTGACTGACTGAAGGTGATAACAGCATACACTCATCAATTCAGCTATGAATCAAGAATCCAGTCTAAAGGTACTTGAGGATAAAGTGATCTACCATATGTCTGATAAGTTGGAGTTGAACTCCACCTGGACCTTTCAAAAGGGTAATGATCCGCAGCACGTTAACAAATCCACCATGGATTTATGGAACGGCAAAGTCAAATCCCAGATTTTAATCTAATTTGAATAATCTTGAGGGATTTTAGACATCAGTTCAGAGGAGCCACAAACATCTTGCAACTGAATGAATTTTGCTTGGAAGTGTGGCTGAATAAAATACCGGATATGCCATGACAATTAATATCCATAAGAATTTCAAATATATACCTAGAGTCAAGCTGTATTTCCATCTTTCTAATTAGGGTATGCGATTTGGACAGCCACCAACACAATCTATTTTGGCAATGAAAGAGGGCCATAAAGAGACAGACTTTCCCTTTAGTTCATAATCTCTGTAGTTTTATTCTTCCTGTTTAACTCCCCTTCCCTTAGTGGCTCTCAAGGCAGTTGGAAGCTGCCCGGCAGGGGGATTCTGCTCACACTTGGCAGCTTAAAAATTTAATGAGACTTTCACTTCACACTTCATCCTCCTCTCTTTATAGCGATGGCGATTCTGCTCACTGATATCTTGACAGGCTTAAATGGAAAACCTTGGAGATAAACAAATGTGGCAATGGATGCTTAGCCGACAAGCAAAAGATTCAGGTGTCCTGAGGAGAGCCAGTGGGAGGGCAATCTCTGTGTGCTGAGCTCCTCAAGGAAAGCTTTACACAGAGTGTGACACACAGGCAAGAGTATGAAAGCGAACGGCACAATGCTCTTATATAACCAGACAGGTCAATTCACGATAAACCTTGTTTCTATTATTCAAGAAAAAAGTGCTTGTGTCTATTTGTAGTTGGAAAGAGCCTGACTGCAAAGTTCCAACTTAATCTCTTCAGATTATATATCTGAGGCCTCTTCGAAAATTAAAAAAGCAGAGGAGGAGCACACAGCTCTCATTACCGTGAAGGTAAAAGCTTTTTAAACCATGAGAGGGAATTGAAATATTTATCATGTGTTTAAACGTCTCAGTATTTTGGCCCTGCACAGTCCTATTCTGCACTCTCCCAAAGTTAAAACAAAAGAAAGGGGACTTAGCGTTCACATGAGATACGTGTTATAATAAATAGCTCACAGATCTTTTGTGCTTATTTAAGAATCATACATGATACTGATGTAGGATGGCACATGCATGAAGAAGCAAAAATATTTTGTGGTTCATCTTGGACGAATTCAAGTGTCAACTACCTTGATGACTAGTCTGTCATGCAATTAGCAAGCTAGCCAGCCAGTCAGTAAATCGTTCAACTATGTAGACAACCAGTCATTTAGTCAGACAGCCAACTAACTAACTGGCTATTCACCTATAGTCTTTCAAGCCTGCGATTCGACCGAGCAAGCCCAGAGGAGAGGGCTGGGGGGGGGGTATTGAGCAAAGTGGAGAGAAAGGGAAAAGAAGAGCATAAAATCTATAAACTACAGTCGAAAGGTCCAATGCCTGTCTTTGGGTATCTTTTGCTGTCTGTAGATGTCTTTATTAGGAGACCTCGGTGAAGGAAGAGAGCATGCACATGGAAATTAAAAGCTCTTTTGTGATCACAATATCTGTCATTATGGATGCTGTCTGGTGTGGCTTATTTGGCAAAAAGCCAAATAGCAGTTTAGTTCTCACCCACTTGCAATCCAAGCACATCACCAGTCACCGCGGTTATTGACAGCTTTGCATCCATTTCATCGTTCCTCTTATCGAGTCCGACACACAACCTTTCTGAACTGTCAGATCAGAGTAATATTTCGGCCTTTTACGAGGATCGATTGGACGGTTTGGGGGCGCCAGGGGCAGGGAAGAGGCAGAGCACACAAAAGGTCAGCCATAGCACTCAATCATTTGAAGATTCTTAATGAAGAGTGTGCAGCAGACACACCTGCTGGTTTCATTATTAGGATGCATTATGAGGTGGTGTTGATTATGGGATGCGTAGCCAGAACTAAAGAGACAAAGAGGAGGCTAAAAAGGTTGACAGAATTCAAGAAATTTCTCTAAAAGGGAAACATTTTCTTAAAAAGATTAAATGCAGCGGGTTCATAAGAACCACTGAAATCCCTGTGTTTGTCAGATCCTTTCACTTCTGTGGGAACTGGCTCCACATATGTACAGCACAAGAGGGGTGGAAATTGAAATGATATGTTCCACACAGCGAGGAAGCTCTGCTCCCGGTGACTTTCTATTATACTGATTGAAGGAAATGAGAATTCCTGTCTGCCCATCTGCCTGTTGTTGAACTGTTCACTCAACACGAAATGAGAATAAGCCATTCTTGGCAGTGATACAAATGCACAGAGATGCTGCATCAAGATTGTTGCCTCCACCACCAAGAAAACAAGAAAACGATGTCTGACATGCAATTAAAGGAGCTCCCAAGGTATTGATGTTACCAGCCGATGTTGTTGCATATAAATTTGCCAGACTAAGTAAATAGAAAATAATAACCAATCATTTTCATATCGTTGAAAAAAAAACAAAAAAAATAACGTTTCTCTACTGATTACACAGGTGTTCGGATGAATAAGTTTCCATAAAGCAAGTTTAAGTGGTCGAGCTTTCTTTTCAATGACTTTGTTTGTTTTGTTCCTTTTACTCCTCAGGGTGCTTCCTCAAGCTTGGTGGTCAAGTTTGCCGACACAGACAAGGAGCGCACCATCAGACGTATGCAGCAGATGGTAGGGCAGTTCGGCATCTTCAATCCAGCCATCGCCCTTCCTTTCAGCACCTACAGCTCTTACGCACATGCGGTGAGTTGGATAAAGCATGTAAGGCATAGGAGCTCATTTGCAGCTCCTATAAGGTTTATGTACGTTGTAATGGCTTTTTGCATACCGTGTAGAGGACACGTTTATGGAATGAGTGTAGAAATTGTGATGAAAGCCAGCGGTTTTTGACATTTCCATTGTTGGACCATAAAATTGTTAGGGTCTAAGCGTGCAGGTTTTTAAAGCTGACATAATGTAATGCAATATATTTTCATGCCATCATCGTGTCAAATGACCACTTGTGTGTGACAGATGCTGCACAGAGAGTCCAATCCACCGAGATTTACCATCCAGCTTTGCACTTCCTCTCACAGCTTGACTCTTTGACTGTATTTTTCCTATATCATGCAAAATAGCTTTAAATGGCTTCAATCCTTAACTGCCATTAAATTGGTTTTTTGTTGTTTTCTTTTTTTGAGCCACGTCTTTTCCCAAAGGCTTGTACTTAGTGGAAGACATCAGAAAGTCTTGGAAAGATGTGAAGGATTATTTTTCTTGTGCAGGTGTAGTTAATACATTTGCGGGGCTAAGACAACCGGACTGCACTGACTGCAGTTGTTGATGAAACATGTGACTGCTGTGGAGAAAATGGACTGCAAAGTTTTTCTTCTAGGCCTTCATTCTTACCTTGTTATTTCATGCATGTACTTTATAGATACAGATAACCTGGTCAGTGGTATTTCTAATGAAAGCTGACAGTTTAAAAAGATTTTAAAAATGACTGTTGGAGACTAATCAGAGAATGGTTTCCTCTGTCCACTCATATCTATTGATAATAATCCCGGCTGGTATAAAGATGACTATTTATTCAAGGAAGGCATGAACTGTCAGATAAGATTCCTGCCTTGAGTGTGGCAGGATTATTTCTTTCTCTATCATTTTCAGCTTCCCACTGTTTCCTGCTATAGTGGAAGCAATGAAGCTTCTCTTCTTAACAATTAGGGAATCCAGCCATTTCTGTTGCTGCCACTTGGAGACTTTCAGATCATTGCACTCAGTTACAAACCACTCTAAGTAAAAAAAAAAAAAAAAAAAAGATCAAGCGGCAACCTGTTTTTATTCTGCCTCCATTGCCATTGCAGACACCAGGCAGTTGCGGGATCAGAGCTACTTTCTATTTCAAGGAAGATTTAATGATTGATTTAAAAAGAAAAAACATTTCAACTGTGTTATTTCTTTTTTCCTTCTCCACATTTGCTTTCCAAAAGCTGCAGACTTAAAATACTGATATTCATGAAAATATGACACATTCTGGATTAATAAGTGTGGCGACATTTTCTGGCTGATACCAAATCTGTTTGACACGTATTTGGCCAATCGCTGCATCAGTGAGGAACACACGCTTTACAATTAGAATCACACATGGTTAGAAATAAATGTGTAGCTAATGTGACAGAGGACGTGTCATTGAACATGACATTTTAGACTGTTTTTCATTTTTCTTTTTGTTTAGTTGTTTGTTTTCTAAGTATACTGCCATCAGTGGAAATAAACTTTTCTCTTCTGTAAGGGAGAATGTAACTTTTTTCATCTTTCCTTTCATACATGTGAGTGATGGAGAAAGCAATGTTCAAGAAAGCTTCAGTATTTAGTCGGGCAGGCTGCTAGAAGCCCAGCTACTGATAAGTATCGGGCAGCTGCTCCCATGTAAGTTCGCCCGAAAAACATGCTTTTTTCCGCACTGAAGGGCTCTGATAGTCTGAATGAGTGTCCGACAACATACTAGAGAGGAGAAATGAACGAGAGTATCTGTATTAGCTGGTGATCGCTATGTTTTGGTGTCTGCGTCCTGTTGTCTGTGTCTAAATCTCGCGGGATTGTCGAAATCGCACGATAACTTCCTTCAAAACACTGGTGGGAAATTCCACTACCTGACATCAAAATATAGCAATCACCAGGTAATACAGATACTTTCATGCATTTCTCCACTCTAGTGCATTCTTGGACACTCGTTGAGACTATCAGAGCACTTCAGTGTGGAAAACAAGCACGTTTTTCGGGCAAAGTTAAATGAGAGCTGTTGCCCGATACTTCATCATTAGCCCGGCTAAATTTTGGAGCAATCTTGAAAATTCTTTTCTCCATCACTCACATGTATGAAAGGAAAGATGGAAACAGACCACAGGTTCAAAAAAAGCGAAATTCTCCTTTAACAGCACTTTCATGCCAGTACACCCAAGCTTTGGCTACTATCTGTATAGAGGCTTACCTCTAGTTAGCATGTACCCACCAAAACCTTCATCATCTCTGCTTTGCCCTCCCACTACCGCCCACCCACCCCCCTCAGGGCATGGCACCATCCACACACTGCAGACCCTCGGCTCTTTGATGAGTTCAGACAGCCTGTGCAGCCCCCTCCTCACCACGCACCCCCCTCTACCCTCTATCGCACTGCTTCTTTACCCTTCCCCACTCCCTCCCACTGTCCCTCCCTCTGGGCACAAGAGATGCTTCAGGGGCCACAGTTGATTCAGAATATTCCGCGAGCAACTTATCTGCACACAAACTTTTCTTCTTCCCTGCTGAGGCGAAGCACACTCACGCAAACCCCCTCACAGCGCACACTAGCATATGCATACACATGCACACTGCCTACTTGAAGGAAACTAAAATGGATATACGGAAAGCTTCCCATCCAGCGCCGAGATAAAAAAACAGTGCCTCTGTCACAACACACTGCATAAATACACATAATGCATCTGCAGAGAATTTATTTACAAAGAAGGAAAAAAAAAACACAAATTCATATTTTTCCGGCCTCATTTGGATGTAAGAAGTTTTGTTTTTTTTTGCCGTTTCTAAATGTCAGGATTAATTGTTGATGTTAGCCAGGTCTTAGGGGCTTATCCATTTCCCTCATTTTCATATCACAGCCATGGGAGCCACTGTGAAATGTGCAAATTGACCATCCCAGAGTAATTGAGAGACCATCTCTTGTGCACTCTCCAGTAAAACTCCCACCTTCATTACCATTCATGAAATGCAGCCCTTTCCCGGGAAATGTGGAGAAATGCAAATGTTTAAGGGGTGGTGGAGGCAGCGGTGGTCTGCAGGGAGACCATTGTGCCCCGCTCAGGTTGGCCATGACTTTTATTTACTGTGGCAGAGACCCGTGTCAGCTCATACAGACACACACAAGCGTGTACACACTCACGCATGCTGCACGGTGAACTCTCTTTCTCCTTCTCTCCTCCTCCTCCTTCACTCATCAGACACATATTATAACATGGCAAAGAGCAGGATGATGCTAGGAAATTGAGTTCCGAGTGGAAGTAACAAGGGCACGGGGACTCCTTCAGCAATAGAAATAATTTATTAGCATTAAATCTGAAGGACAAATTGCACATGTGTGTTTAGACACAGATTGTAAAGGATGAATGATGTTATTGAAACAGAAACTCTTCCTCTATGAGAATTATGAATCACAGAGACTGTGGATGCTCTGCACCTGGATATAATGAATTCACCAGAAGAAAGAAAGTTGCTGCAGAAACTCTGAAGCAACCTTGGAGATAAACATCCCCAACCCCCTCCCAACCTTTGATAAAGTAATGAGTGCACTGGAGGCAGCAATGGATTATCACTAAGGTCTGTGTTATCATATTTTACTCAAGACTTATTTAATGAATAAAGTCTGTTTTTTCTGGATGCATATGGAGCTGAATGAAAAGGAAATGGTCCTTTCCTTCAGTGTGGGTGTCCAGCTTGCACAGCGGTGTTTGTTGTTTACATCCGACTCATTGATGCTGTCTACATGCACATGATCTGCAGCCTTGATTCCCCTGCAAACCACCAGGAGTGTGCTGAAGTGATACGATGAATGTTTCTTTTCTGCAAGATAAACTGCACATATTCCCCCAAGACGAAAAAACCTGCAGTGACAGAAAAAGGACTTTATCTCCAAGACACACTGCATGCTCGCCTACTCTCCATATACACTGGCCAAGAGAAGACGAGGTGGCAAAGTATAGGATACAGACACGGGGAGAGATGGAATATATAGCTATAACCAGCGAATACAGTAAATGGTAAATTCAAAGAGCTACCTCTCCACTACAGCAGTGGATAGGATTATAGAGTTGAGCTGACAGCCAGTAAATTGGATTTTAGTCAAACTAGGAGAAGGAGGGGGCTCTGAACACAAATTGGAGGGGTACAACACTGACAACATATGCCAAAAATGAGAAATGTGCCATTTTTATGACAGACACAGACACTGGTGTGCTCTGACAGTAGACATCCTATTTGCAAAAGGTGATTTCATAAAACAGAAGCCGAGGAAAGAGAGAGTCAGATTCCATGTTTCAGTCTAGTGTTGGTGGGATGATGATAACGCACCCTTGTATCAGTAAATCCAAGTAATAAAATCAGCTTTTATTACATATTTTTGGTAAGTGGGGGATGGGGGGTATCCTTTCCAGACACAAACATCATATCCTGCTTTCCTTCGTTTTCTGAAGCGTTGCCTCTTTCTGAAGCCCACCATTTTAGAAGGAGAACATGGGTAAAGAGTTCCTGATTTTCCGAAGTTACCTTGTGCATCACGCCCCCCCAAACAAGCGAGAGAAAGGTTTAACTTGGTGCTAATAGTGGCAGTGTGTGGATGAAGGAGGCTGGAAACTCACATTAGGAAACATCTCCCCCTGTCGGAGGGATCCACGGTCCAAACAAGCCTTTTTTTTGTCACGCATGAGAAAAACAAATTACGGCATCATCTGGCGGTACTGTAAACTTCCCATACACACCCCAGCGCGTGTGTGTGACCTGATTCAGCTACTTATGAGGACCAGCTTTGGCCTGCTTTTTGCCTTGATATACATATGCAGGCATACATATTACAAAAAGAGAGAGTCTGTTAGAATCAGTCAGTGGAAATGCAGCTCGCTCAAATGGTGGTAACATTGAGCCCCTGAGTCTTTTAGTTCACCTCACTGATTCAATGTCTCCTCTCTCTCATTTTCAAACAGCCTATTTCCCCTTTTGCCTCTCTTTGTTTTTGCCTTCCCACCCTTTCTCTCCATCATTGGCTGGACTGTGAGGGGAGGGCGTCACATGTGATAGTGCTAAGAGTCAGCTAGTCACAGAGCAGCACTACAGAGATAATTGCCATGTGATAAAGAGGTGAATGCCTGCTAGCACCAGGGGAGAGCAACGCCATCAGGTTGCAATAAAAAAGCAGATGTCTGACACTAAATGAATGCAACTGAAGCCCAGGCAACTTTCTTTGCTCCCTTTCATCTCGTGCACTTCTCCTTTGTTCCTGTTGTTATTACCTGACTCTTCCGAGCTCAAAGAAAAAAGCAACAAGGAAAAGGTTGTGTCTGTGATGATGAAGACTCGGTCGTGCTCATTCTCCACCAGAGACGTTTGCTATCTGCTGGATATAAATAAAGAAAGGGGAAAAAGGCTTTTGAATATAATTCCTTACAATTTTCTTGAAAGACAAGAAAAAAGCACATGAAAAGTAAAAATGGACTAACTTTGATCCTCTGTCAACATCATCACTTGGCTTCTCGCTCCTTAGATGATATTATTTCATTATTTATTTTTTCATTTATTTTTATCTGAGACACAGCCGCATTCAAACATAATTACATGCTTGAATTTCCTATTTGCTGGAGTTTTTGATTTGGTGCGAAGCATCAATTAATCGCAGAGTTTTTTTCTTCTGTGACAATCTGACGGTTGGCATAGGGGAATGCATTATCTAAGACATGATCAGAGAGAGAGGATGGCATTCTGGAATTGCTGCTATTTCCTTCCACTCCATTATTCTTTAATCCAGGCCTGCAACTTGTATAAGGTCACAAGAAATGGGCTGCAAGCTCATTAGAGTCAGCCCAAATTCCCAGATCCTCTGAAAAAGCAACGAGCACCACCTGAAAAAATGCAGAAACAAGACCCTCAAAAAAGTCATGGGAATGACAGTGTACTGTATATATTCTGTAATTTACCAGCTCAGTCAGATTCATCATCATGAAGTCTGACACCGTTCTCATCCTAATCGGGGGGCAGTCACAGCGTTGCCAAAGCAAGAGAATCCTCAGAACCTTTCAACCTCTTTGTTTGTTTCCTTGCTACTGCTTGCGTTAAATTTCTAGCTCTGCTTCTGTCTTTTTCAGCCATACGCCCTTAAAAGCTCAATTCATCTTATTTAGAAAGGAATGGATGATCCCCATTTGTCAAGTTGATAAAAATTATGCAAATGACAAAAGGCGTTAATAGATAGCAGTGGCAAGGCATGTGGCTAATGGATTAGACGCCAGCACTGGGCATTCTGCAGCAGGACAGCCACTTTCAGGTTACCTGACAGGGGCAGTGAGGGAAAATAATTGGCTTTTCCGTTGCCGGGTCCACATGCAAA
Source organism: Craterocephalus amniculus (assembly GCA_036024015.1). Lineage (NCBI taxonomy): Eukaryota > Metazoa > Chordata > Actinopteri > Atheriniformes > Atherinidae > Craterocephalus > Craterocephalus amniculus. The sequence continues at coordinate 9,655 of JAVQJG010169836.1, forward strand.
TACAAGCAGAGTGCCGCTCTAAACCTCCACTGTCTCACATTGTAGTCATTAGCATCTGTGCCGGTGGCAGAGGAGTTTGATTTCTGCCTATACGAGTCAGTCTCGGGCCACGGCCATCAGCGGCTCCCTTGACACGTACAAGCTATGCAGTATTAAACAGATGCAGAGACGGGGGCAAGAGGTTGGTCCTGCTGCGTTTGTATTCCTATTCCACACAGGTCTGCATGCCTGATGGGCAGCTACACAGCCTGCAAAAGATTATTGATTCCCTAGATAAACCCACTGCTTCACAAGCTGCAAAAGTCATTGTACAACAATGGATTTTCTTCTGAATTAGGCATTCAGAATGTGGTTTTGCACCAGGAGAATTTAAGCAGAGTGCGGAAGCTCAAATAGTCTCGATCACTCTTCATGCGTGTCTCAAGCATGAGTGTGGGTATGTGCATCTCTGCGTGCGAGCGCAACTCAAGGCAGCAGTGCATGTGAGCATGTCTTATGCATATGAATTAACACTCCATGCGCAGCGTCGGATGGAAAATAGTTTTAGCTCTCACTTCACGCTAAGTAGAAATGCAGAATGAATGAAAGGCTATTGATTTTATCTCTGCGTTGGATTGTCCGGCAGGTGAATTCTGACTGCTATTTTCTGACTTAACATCCTTTTATTACCAGTGTCGTCTTAAATCTTAGTTGCAAGTCACACTTGGTTTAAAAATATTGTTTAATGACTCAGGGTCTGAACTTGCTAATGTCTGATCTGAGTGCAGATGTTTCTTTTTTGAGATAGAAACATATTTTCTCAAGAGAAAATGTCATACAGACAGAGTTTGTCGGAAAGTGTTATGTTGCATAATGCTTTCTGTTTTGGTAGAAAACTAGATGGTTTCTGTTTTAAGTATAAAACAAAGCAAATGCTAAACTCTGCATTAATGTCAGGCTGCAAGCAGCAATTATAACAAATCAGAAAAATTTGAGATGAGGCTGGGGAAAAAATGTGTGAGAGTGGGAGGTGACTGGCATTTCCATACAGCCAAACAAAGTATTGTGAAGTTTGACAACTCTAAGGAAAAAGCATTCTGACTCTGCAAACTTTGTCTGTCCCCTGAGCACAGAGATAATGTGCACATGTCAATGCCTTGATTTGTATGAGTCCAACAGACAGCTATTAAATCGTTTCTGCAGCTGGTGACAGGCTTCCTGCTGGGAGAAAAGACAGATTCACTAAACATAGGGTGACAAGCTTCTTTTTTCTTCTCTTTCTTTTATTCCGCTCTACTTTCCCTGCACTTCCCATGCACTATCCATCCATCACCCTCTACATACCTTCCTCCCTCTGCACAACCTCTTATGTTTCTGGCTTGGTCCCCCTCTTCCCTCTGTCCTCCACTCCTTTACAACAATGTTTTCATCATCATATGTCCTCCTCTTCACCTCTCTCACACCTCCTGCCTTCTCGCCCGTCCAACCATCCTCTCCTCCACCCATCTCTCCGTGTCCCTCTTCTTTAGCTCATGCAGCAGCAAGCAGCCATCATGGCAGCAAGCCACGGAGGTTACCTCACGCCCAGCGTGGCTTTCCCCACCACACAGATCCACCAGATGGGGGCGCTCAACATCAACAGCCTCCCACCCACCCCCATGACCCCGGTGTCGGGTGAGTTTCATCAAACCCTGGGTGAGCACTCAGTTTCATTCCCTTTCCTCTTGTGTGTATGTGTTTCTGAACCACTCCAGCAAGCACAGCTGGTTTTTAAACATGTGTGTGTGTGTGTATGTGTGTGTGCGTGTGCGTGTGCGTGTGTGTGTGTGTGTTGGTGTGCAAGTTTTTGTTGTATGTGGTTTTGTATATAAAAAGTAAGAGTAAAAACTAGAACTGCACCATGGCCAAAAGAAAAAAACAAAGTGCCTGCTTAGTTGTAATCCAAAATTATTCCTCTGGAGAGAAAGACAGAGTAAGATGAGATTTGCATGTTTATGTTGTTGGTGAAAATATTTTAGGTTACTGTTGTACCGAGAGAGGAAGGAATATCAATACCTAAGTTTACAGATAAGGCGTTAATTTCCCTGTAGTATTTTGACCTTGTGCTTTGAAGCGCTTGTACATGATCTGTATGCAGTTGGTTTTATTTTCCATAACAAACAGTCCCTATGCAGATATATTACAGAGAAACGGGAAGGACTTTGAAATGCCTTCCCACTGCATAAGATTTGCTTATTTAGCAACGTTTCGTTTTCCTTCAGACAGAAGAAACTTGAAGATTTTTCGCCCAACAAAAGCATGAGCCTAAATAAATTATACAAGTCTTTGTTGTGTGCCGCTCACCTACTTTGTCAACTCTGCAATGTTCAGTCTTTGGTAACTTTCCACCAATTCGTGTGAGGCACAATGCCGTCACCATTGCATCAGCACCTGCTTTAAATGCTCTTTATAATCATCATAGAAACCCAGTTTCTACAAACAAGCCACACTTCATCAAATTTTTGTTGGGCTGCAGTTTTTGTAAGGACAAGATATTTTGTTCACATCGGTGTGACTCTTTAAATCCTGTTTGTTCTCCTCTTACATAATTCCCCAACATTCAGCGGAATCAACATATACAGGAAAGATAGCGGAGCAGGTGCGGACAGAAATGCCACAGGACACTCTGTAGCTTTTAATCCAGCACGTCTCCACCTAAAGCCGAACTTGGATATAAAGAGAGATGATGCCAGTGGACAAACGTGCTGTAGGCGTGCACATCATTCTTAACGTCGGGCAATATATCTCTAGAGGAGACCTATTCGTCAAATATTCACAGTGATGTTTTCAGTGCAAAGAGTGCACTTTTGGGCAGGCATAATCAATCAGAGACAGTGATTAAAAGCAGAGCTCGGTCTTGCTGAGAAGATCTTATTTTGATGGCTATAGCACTGACAGTATTGCAATTCAGACCTTTGTGTTCAGCATCTATACCTGTATTTTGCAACACAATAGTGCTGATTGAAGACAGTGCAACTGCACTGCAAGAAGCTCAGTCAGTGTCTGTGCATAATGTGGGTGAGTGTGCGTGTCTGTGTGAGGGGCTTTGTCCCCCTGTCAGACTGTATTGTTTGTCCCGTTTATTCATCGGCAATGAAATCGGTGCCTCACTCAATAGGAAATATTGCTGATTTAGCTTCTGCTATCTTTAAAAGTAAATCATGTAGAGGAAGACTTAAGTTTCATATCAACTGAGGAACCAAGAGCTATAAACTTGGTTTAAACAATAAGATTATATGATGTGATGCACTCTTCTTCACATGTATTGGAACTGTGAGGCCAGTTTCTGTGTTTGTACTCTATTGCAAACACATCAAAAGATGAATATAAAACAGAAGATCAATATTTCAGCTTTTATTTCCAGGTATTAACCTCAAGGTACACAATGCAGGCAAAAGCATTATTTGTAACAAAACAGGAAATTTTTAGGTGAGTCGAGAGAAGCCTGCGGGAAGATGGAAAAACAATCCGAGCCATCGCACATCCATTGGCCATAGTCAGCACAACCATCTGGAATGTCTTGAAGAAACTGCTGGTGTTCCAAGTGACAGACGTTGAACAGGTAGACTGAGGAAAACATCAGCAGTTGATGACAGAAACATTGCGAGAGCTTTAATGAAGAACCTTAAAGAACTGTTAGCAAAAGTACAGAGGCTACGATGGAAGATGTCTTTTCAAACATAATGCTTCTTTGGTGACTTTTTACATCCCAGGTACATTCAAAGCCGGTTGTCTAAACAGGGTAGGACATCATTGCATTCAGTGAAAACGACGAAACGCAACATTTCTGCTTTCCTGACACGGGTCCTCTACAGCTGTGAGGTAAAAGAGCAGAACATTTTCTGAATGCAAATGGTATAAAAGACAAAGTTCACATTACTGCCCTTCAGAGCAAGTCTGAAAGGGAATAAAGACACTTCCAAAACAGCAAAGGAGTTTCTCATGGGCAAGAAGTGAAAGATTTGTGAGTGGGCACGTCAATTTTCATATTTAAACCCTGTAAAGTGTGTAATTTTACCTCCTTTACTACCCCCCCCCCCCCCCATACAAAAAAAAAGACTGAAAGATGCTGCAGTGAAAGCCTGAAAAAGCATCTCAAAAAAAGAATTAAGAAACTGGCCCCACTGCTCAAGTACTTTGGGAGGAGGTGTATGTGCAGAGGGAGAAGGCTGTAAGTCTGGTCTGTGTAAAGTGGTGCCATTTATATAATCTCCTGTTAGCTGATTGCAAGTTCAATATCCTTGGGGAAAATAAGTGGTCATCATGAAGTTTCCAGGACCATCATGAATGTTAAATCTCTTATTTACCTTCTCTCCGTTTACTCATTTAAGACCAACTGCAGGTGTTGTACATGCTGCTCTGCTGCACTCAGTTATTTTCTCTACTATTTCACGCTTGTGACTATGACTTATTTAGAGTTCATTGAAGGAATACATAAGGTTACTGGCATGGCTGTCTGTGTAAGTAGGCCAAGAGACTCTGACACAACTGAGAGACTGTAGGATGTCTGGAACAAGTTGATGGAATAATTCATTGCAACATTTAAATGCTGTACATCTGATTTGACATAGGTTGGATTTATGCATTTTTCTCTTTAATTAAATTGGATTTGGAGTTTGAAATTACTTTATAAATATGAACATTAGCCAACAATAACAGTCAAAAAGGTTGATTAATGTCCCCTTCACTACCAAAATGAGAGTTGTTGTCAGTGATAATCACACCAAAGCCTGTCTTGATGGCACACAAGACAGCCGCTCTGTACTACCAACATAAAGCTTCAGTAATGGTTTAATAGATGAAAAACCTTTATGAACTTAGGGTAAATGTGTGATCTTAATCTTTCATTTAAATGATAAGGGCAACCTCTGCAACAAGGAAAATCTTGTTTGACAGCAGGCCAGAGTACAAAGAGGCTTAGAGGTTAAGGGTGTTACTCTGAAAACAATGAGATATCCATTTGATCAACAGATGCAAAGCATTTAAGCTTGATGGTGCATAAGCCGTTTGCCAGATGGTTCAGCTGATTAGGGCATGCATCCTTACAATGATGCATGATGATGCTTTTTGAAAATAATGTTCACCAGGTGCTGCTCCTGAGTGCTACAGAAGAAATAAAAGTTAAACAAAACAAGGGAAAGCAAGGAAAAGCTGAAAAAAAAGACAGGATGAGAGGAGGAGGAGACAAGGAGGGGTGGAGAGAGAGATGCGCATCCCGCTGGGTATATGTGGTGAGGAACGCGCTGTGTCAAGGATGCTTTGTTTGGATGAGAAAAGTGTGTAATCAAAGTCACTCTAATGTTGTGTTGCATAGAGCTGTTCCGCAGCACATTTACAAGACGCAAATGCACAAGTGCATATTACACAAAATTTACTGCAGATGCTGCACAGCCAGAGACGAAACCCCTTACAGTGAGGCTGGATGTGCCACAACATCCCTGCTGGATTCAAACATGGTTACACCGCTGATGCAGAACACTTCCATGGTGACAAACACCAGGAAACTAATGAACTGTTTGACATGGTGATCTTTCTTAATACTACCTGTGCCTCATGGCTCATGGTCACATTCTATAGACACATTATTTTTGAGTAACGATTCCAAAACAAACAAATGTTCAGGATGGAAAAGGTTAGAGGTTTATTTACAAAAAAGGATGATCTAATAGGAGCATGATCGTAAATCCCAAAGATCCACTACTAGAGTTATACATCTTATCACATCAGAGCCAGATGAAACACTGCATCTTTTGGTGTCTCAGACTCTCAGATCTCTTCCTTTTTGCTTTTTTAAAGGTGTTTTATACAGAATAGTTGAAAGACAAAATTCATCAATCAGATCAGGGGTTCAAGTGAAGAAACAACAGCTTTGATATTAGCATTACAGTGTCCATATCTTAGATATGTAAGATATGTCTCTATATCTGTAATACCACCTATCCAAAGACACGGCAATGTGTCACTTTGGTGTCCACTTTTTCTTTTAGTTCAGCAAAGTAGGCCTTTAAAAACAAGTATATTTCTTAGACAGTATGTGATTCCAGCCTCTTCTCAATCATATTGAAAGACTGGAAGTCATTCAATCAATAAAACCTTGAATGCAACACTTACTTAAATGGCTGAGATACAAGGAAGCCAATCAGAGTCACTTTTAAAAGCTTAGTAAAAATCACTGTCCTCTTGCCATCTCTCCCTACACTATCAGATCTGTCCCCTTTGCAAGCCACAATCATAGCTTTTCCAGCAGGTTAGTATGCAGGTTGGTTATGATTATTTATGTTTTAGTGGTTTTTGTGTCTTGAAACATGTTTTAGTTTTGCTTTTGTGTCTGTATTAAACTATATTTTAAGCTTTTTAAAAATTATACAAGATAGTAAATGTTGCTTTTGTGTCTCAACAGTATTTAACAGAAACATGACCAACTCCCACCTTCCACTGTAATACATTGTAAATTAAAGACTGTATGTTAATTTTACACTCAGTGGCAAAATATAAAGCATGTCCAATGGGCCGTTGTCATTCAGATATGAGTGATAGAAAAGTCATTGAGCTGCATGCATGTGCTTTCACAGAGCAGAGCAACAACTCTTGCCTGGACCAGAGCTGCTCTGTGTGCCATTACAGAGATTTGAGCCAGCTTCAAATCCTACCCAGTTTTTCTGCTTATGGATTTAAAAGTCAGGCTCAAGGCTACAGTCAGTGCATTCTGTGTATATTTGTCCCAGAAGCAAAACAGAAACCACTGTACAATTGTTAAAAGCAGCTGTATTTAAAGATGGATAAAATACAGGTTATTTTCCTGGACAAAAAAAAAAAATGCTGCATCACGCAGCATGCCACAAATAACATCAGAATGCCGAAACATCCAAAAGAGCACATAATAAATTCCCAACAGGAAACAGTTACATCTCCAATCTATACTTTATACAACTAAATTGGTCGATCAAATTTCACAAAGTCGTTTTCTAAGATCAGCTGAAAATAAATTGCAAATATAGTTTGGAGGGAGATTCTCACAAGAGGGTGCAGCTGAAGTTTGAAGAGTTATCTAGTTTAGAAATACAGCAGGCAAGTTGTGCAGCACATAATGTCCATTTGAGGGTTTTTCTGGTTTTTCTACACTTTTCTTGGGATACTACTGAGGAAGTCAAAGCAAACACTGAAGGTGAAGCACAATAAAACCATTTTCACCTTTCTCGTTCAAGGCCGACGTGATTCGCCTTTACTGTGCATCACCTTCCTGTTTGTTCCACATAGAGGCAAAACAAACATCAGATTTGGGATAGTTACAGATCTGAACCTCCATGCAAGCCGAGCACACTAAGACACTGGCTTGCTATTTGAAATCCCAAACTGTGTTACACCGCTTCAGTTCACACGATTGTGTGAGAAAGGCTGAAGACACAGCAAATCTGTAACTTACCCCAGTTATTTGTTTGAGTGGCTGAAATATAGATGAGTTGCTTAGACAATTGTATCTAATTTTTGCTAAATGTGTATAAAAGGCTATGTCATCAGCATACAAGTGCATACTGGCAGGCATTAAAGAGATAACTGATGAAGGTCTTAGATTAGACCCGGCCCCTTTCATGCTTTCACACGTTGTCTATGTCCACCTCAAATGTCTGACTGATCACACAACACTTTTCTGAGCCCTTCGAGGAAACAGTTTGGCCAGCCCCATGCGTCAAACAGTGTCCTCATGCATGTCCAGAGCCTTAAGAACTAGAACAAAATTCTCACCTCTCGTGGAGATGTAGGAGCCTTAACTTGTAAGCATCATACTACTGTGCAAATAGAGCAAGTAGTGAGGTCTGAACTCAGCAGATAATTCCATCCTCTCTACTCCTAAATTCTGAATGTACTCTGAGGTGATCTTGGCTCTAAGAGCAGTGTCGTCCCGGATGATGGAGTTAGGTCCCTAATCTGAAAATATGGGATCAACACTGGCTTTAGAATCTCAATCTGATATGTTTGTCTAACAGTTAGGTGCCAGCTGGGTGTTAGACTGTAACTGGCACACACCTGCAGCACTTCAATCACAGAACAAGAGTGAATGCCAACAGGGGAATAGTGCAGGGATTTTGGCACATTTTTGTGGGCCACTAACCACACATTTAGTTGTTATACTCATTCCATGAATATTCAGTCCTTACAATCTATGCCTTGTTGTAAAGATGACTGATCAGGGTTGTCCTATAATGTATAATACAATGGCAACTATTGGTATTATTAATGGGGAGAAATAATCATCCAAACACAAATTTCCTTACTTTTAGTGCTAGATTTTTTTGCCAATTAGCATCTGTTAAGGACAATGTTGATAATAAGAACTGTTAGTTATATAATTCAATATTTTATTGTCATGTGCCCTTAAATATGTATGCAGGAGACAATTTAATATGGTAAATGGACTGTAGTGCTTTAACACTATGTCTCATTCACAAATTCATACAGCACCTATATTGGAACATACTTGGTGGTAATTATAACTATCCATACACATTCACACCTCCGATAGGGACATCGGGAGGCAAGGTAGGGTTCACTCTCTTGCCCAGGGACACTTTGACATGTAGCGGAGGGGAATCAAACCAGCAACCTATTTTTTTAGTAGGCGACAGCCCTATCCACTGAGCTACAGCCGCCCTCAATGTAGTTATGAAACTGAGAATTTACCAAATGCATTAATCTTATGTCACAATTGGTTTGCCTTGGAAATATTGATAATTTATAAAAAGAGAAATGTTAAATGTCACTTTTTTTCTAAGCATACTTACTGGACTTTGAAAGAAAATCTCCCTGCACTTGGATTTATTATTCACACACACCAAGCAGACATTTTCTCCTTGACTCTAAACCATCACATTTTAAATCAGTTTAGATGAAAGCATCTGTTTTAATGCTTATGACTTGCTCCAGCAAAAGCCAGTCCTTGTGTGGGTAATGACTGCACTCTATCCAGTATGGCTGTGGCATTCCTCAATGATTTGAATGCATAATTAGCATAATAAATACTTCTGTCGCTTTTGAAGACCTCTGTGGTGAGGCCGTCATTGCAGGGAGCAAAATCAACAGTTTTTTTCCTTCTCAGAAGAACACACAAGAATATAAATGTAATTTTGCCTCTATAACGTAAATACATTTAAGTGACATACATATACATACATACTGTTTAGCGGTGCAAACTCCCCATGTGGAATAATAATGAGGAGAGAATTGATAGTTAAGAACTAGCCATATAGAATATGTAATCTGCTGTTCCGTAGCTTTGTATTCAACCGTGCCAGAGTGGGGAACAACATGTCATTATTACGGGCCGATACGCGCCCCACAAGCTGACAGCCGCATGTAGATCGCCACTCTTGTGTGTGCATTGTAAACAAGCTATGAATACAATTTTCCACCGCTGCAGAACTATATGTCTACTGAGGTATAAAATGAAAATGTCTTAGTTTCTAGTTCAGGATGGTAGGAAATACTTCCCCATCTCAACTGAGGAGAAGCTTTTTTTGGCTCTACTCATGTTGGATATTATGACAGTAAGGATAAAGATGATGACCAGGCTCTGTAATGGCTTTACCAGGTAATCATGTTTTTTTGGACATAGCTGTTTACTCCATAAACCCATTCAGTGTTGTCTCTGTTGAGTGTCTTTATTGCACTAGTTATTATTTTGTTAGTAACTTAACCGGACTGCTCTCCTTTATCACAGCTGCCACGTTAAACTGCTGACCCTGAAACTTATGTAATTGCATGTAACTAGTCTCCTCTCTCACCTACGACTGTTACTCCCACTATCGCTACAACTGCTGCACATGCATCGACGTGAGTCTCCCACAGCACTGCTAAGCTTCGGAAAATGAATTTGCCTGATGATGGAGAGGGTGCATTATCTGCTGGTACAGTAGAGTGCGTGTGGCCCGAGCAGACTAGCTGCCTCTAGCCCTCGGAGTAGGAGCAGCAGTCTCCTGGGTCCTGGTAGGAGAATGGGCTGAAGCTGCAGTCTAATTCATCACAGCTTTGCAGAAAACAAGCAATCGTGGGGAGGCTCCTTGAAAAAAGAAAATAGTGCAAAAGACACAACAGTTCTCTCTGGACTGGGGCAATTCCCCCGGTCACCCAAGCTCTCTACGTGACTGTTTTGCCTCTTCTTGACTTAAATGCTAAGATGGGAAGAGAAAAAGGGAGAAGGTTTTGAAAGGAGATTACAAAGAGCAGAGGAAATGATGGGAAAAGAGGAGTCATGGGGAGAAAATAGCAACCACATCCTTCATGTATGCTGGCATGAGTTTGAACATGTGATGTACAGCTTATTTACAGTTCCATCCCAGCATGCTGTTTGTATATGTGACTCCTCGGTCTCTATGAAACACTTTGTACAGCAGGGTTCTTATTGAGGCACCAGATTGTGGGGATATGGCTTGCTAAAGGGTTTCCGTGACAACCTGGGCTTTCTGCCCAATCAGGATGAGGGTTTCCAGATTGAGAGGTGAACCTCTGGGGAGCCGTACTTCAACTAGCTTGGATGCTTTGCCACGGAGAGGCCCCCTTTGAGAGGCCATCACGAAGTGAGATTCTGCTCAGAATGGGTACTTTGGTGTCTGCAGAATAATTGGAAGCACTTTCAAACACGGGCTTCTTTTAAAATGCATTCAATGACAGAGAACGGGGAGCATCCCATTTTGATTTTGCTCATGAACCTCTCTGTAGCTGCCTGTCAGGCATGTACCATATATGTTATGATGCGATCCACCCATTTGTCAAACTGCCAACTGTTTTGTCTTTTTTTCATGATATAAAGGTAAAAGACATTTTTGTGTATATAAGCTACCTGCTCATTCAAGCAAATCTCCTTCTGTAATCTGCTTCTATCTAGACCAGATTTTTTTCCCCCTCGTTTTTTTTTCCTTTTTTTTTTTCCTTTTTTCTTAGAAGTTGCATTGTGGTTTCATCATCTTGAGAAATAGGAGCCAGCAGGGTATCGCACAAACACAACAGACAGGCTCATTTTTCACAGGTTGACTTCCGTGCTGTTCTGCAGGATGTGTCACGACAAACGGCGGATATGTGACAGACTCACGTCGCACCCGTGTCCTTGCATTAGAGAGGGGATGCAGTGCTGCTTGTGCTTGTGAGTTTTGTGGGTCGTGTGCGAGGGAGAGTGTGCCGTCTCTATGTGCACTCTGTTGTATGCCTTAAAGCTTTCAAACTGCTCTGTGGTAACATGTAGTTGGCTGCAGGCGGTGCCCTCCTGGTCCAGTAACAGCCAACCTTTTACACCCACCAGGCCTCAGTTCTCCACCAGCCAACATCACCACCTCCGCCGTGCCCAGCATTGTCACACCCATCGTCAACGGATTCACAGGCATCCCTCATCAGCCCAACGGACACCCTGCCGTGGAGACCGTGTACACCAATGGCCTGCCGCCCTACTCCACCCAGAGCCCCACGGCTGCAGATACCCTCCAGCAAGCCTTCACTGGTGTACAGCAATACACAGGTGAGAGGCAGAAAGGCCTTTATTGCTGTTTTGCATTCCTGAGCTCGAGGAATTGGTCATATATGCTGAATGCGTATCAAATACAAGATCATTTCTTCAGGTTATTTACTGTTCAAGAAATGCGCTGTATGTATTTAGATAGTGTCGAACAGCGCCTTAGAGCGCAGCATCAGAGAGACTTTGATTACACGTTACGCCTGTATGATCGACCTTAAGCATCCTTGATACTGTTCTCTGCGGGACCCTCGCTTTTACACTCTTCTCTGCTCGTTTCTCTTCCATGTCTGCAGCAATCTACCCAGCCACCACGCTGACTCCCATTGGCCAAACACTGCCCCAGCCTCCCCAGGTCATCCAGCAGCAGCAGCAGAGAGAAGGTGAGGGTGAGAGAACATTATTACTTTTACAATTCACTCATCTCAACCCCTGTAATGGCTATAAAAGGGGAGATGAGCGTAAGAGACTAATACTGCCTTCTC
>JAVQJG010169838.1:0-15143 GCA_036024015.1 Craterocephalus amniculus
TGTTCTGGCCCTGTAGAGTGACATACTTTTTAAAGTTGTGTCCAAAATAAAGTGGAGATATAAACACATTTTTTTATGGTTTGGGTTTACTATAATGCAGGTACAGTAATGTAACATACATGTAGATAATGAAATTGGGCGAACACAGAGGTATTAACCAACTTGACAGCCATGGAAACCATGGAGGAACTGTAATTTTCCTCCATAATTTTAGTAAATGCTCTTCTTCTATCCCGTCTACCAAGACAGTCATACAGAAAAAGATCCCACTATCGCCCCCTGCAGTCACAGTTTCTGATGGGTCACAGATTTTGGTGTAACACCGGCACTGCAATTCCACCTCCCTTTGAGTTGTTTGTGCACGGACCGTCTTGAAGCCATGTACAGACCCGTTACAGTCTGGGATGTGTTCATGCAGCCATGTCTCAGTGAAGCACATAATGCTGCACTCTTTATTCTTTCTGAGACCTGGTTAGCACCTGGAGCTCAACCATTTTGTTAGCTAGCGATCTCACGTTCTTCATCACAACAGTTGGAAGAAACAGTTTAAATCTCCACTGTTTTACTCTCTGCTGCACCTCTGCCCTGCATCCTCTTCTCTTTCTTTTCAACTCCTTTGGGATTTGAAGTGTTATTTCACTGGTAATCTTGAGTTCTGGGAGCATTATCAGTTGATCCCAGGGGTAAACAAGTCTCATAGCCATGGAGACACAGCATAACAAGTCTTGAAAGAGCAAAAATATATGCAGAAAATCTCCCGTTGCAGCACAGCCTTTTGACCAGTGTGAAAAATCCTCCTTGTCCACAGATAGAAAAAGTTGGGACCCTGCCACTTTAAAACCCACAAGAGAAATTTGAGTTTGTAACGATACAAATATGTGACGCCTAGTATGCGTCACATGTATTCCCATTTTCATTTAGTGAATTGAAGGGAAATTGATGTCATTTATTGTCAGTGCCAGTAAACAAGTGGATTTGAATATGCATGCTGCAAGCTGTAATCTTACTGAGTGTGACTTTCCCCCAGTGGACAATATAGACGTCAGCAGCACAGCCAACCTGTACAAGAGTTTGGCCCAGGCAGCGCCTGAGATTAAGCAATGTGTGGACGCCTGCAACTTCATTGCTGAAAGCACAAGACAACAAAATGACATTGGATCTGTGAGTGTTATTTATATTAGCTTGTACAAATCTTCAAATCATGTTTTGGATGAGTAAATTTGTTGCAAATGTATCCAGGGCTAATGTTTAGCCTTAAATTCCTTTCTTTACAATTAAGGAAATTGAAAGCTGGGTGCTGATCGGGAAGATGATTGACAAGGTGTGCTTCTGGGCTGCCATTCTTCTTTTCATCATCGGGACAGTGGGGATCTTCCTAACGGGACACTTCAACACAGCACCGGAGTTTCCATTTCCTGGGGAAAGTAAAAAATATGTCCCGAGCTAAAGAAAAACGACAGCCCATCAGGTCTGACAAAATACGTCCATGGTTCTCTTTGCCTCATGCTGTCAACCATATAAGCAGTGCTGCTTATTGACTCTCAAGGTAAGATTCAAGATTCAGGGTTAAGGCAGGTAAATCTGTGTTAATAATCACCATCAAGACTTATTGTTGGCATTATTTAGGCAGTTAAGGATTTTCTTTCGAACTTACAACTTGATTTTAAGTTTATGTAAGTGTAAGGATGGATATTTCAAGTAGAATTAATATTTAGAAAAGGGTTAAATCATAATTATAGGTCATGTAAATGTGAGCATTACAATCATTTTTTTTGTCTTTCGTAAGCGAATACTGTAAAAGACTTATTAATATAAGTTTAAACAAGTCAAGACTTAAGCTCATGATTTTTATGAATTTAAGAAAGACATGTTGTTGCGGTTTCACCATCAAGTTGATTCATTGAATTAACTCTTCACAGGAGAAGTGCTACTAACTACATTACTGTATTATCTGAAACCATGTGTACATATTGCAACTGAAGTAAACAATATCTAACTGAAGAACTGCTTTTTATTAATGTGGTTTTCCCAATTTAACAATTTTGCCCAGACTAAACACACATGTATCAGACTGAAAACATGTCTAAATGTGTCAAACTGCTCATAAAATGTCTTATAAGAAAAGCCTGTGCAGAAAATGGTGAGCCAACTCTTTTATCAATGCTTTGATTGTATATCATTGTGTCATTTTGTTAAAATAAATAATTTATTTTGTCCATTATTTGTTTAATCACTTTATTACTAAGTCTGAGTTGTTCCTCTTAAAACATTGGGAAATATATTTGACCCTTGATATGACTTTACCAAAACTGTAGCTTCTTTTTTATTAATGTCTGATACTCTTTTAAGGCATTTGTCCCTCTACTGAAAAAGTCATTTTTTACTACTTAAAAACTAAAAAACTCCTGTTTAAACAAAACATTTAGAAAAAGTATTTTCTAATCATGATCAAATGCATTTGGTATCCTTTGCCCAGTGTTCTTATGTGCTGTAAAATATCTTGAAGTTAACATTTTTTAGATTTTTTTTCTATTTCTGAGACAAATTGTCAGTCTTTTCAAAGAAAATAAAACAAAATCATACACAAATAGAGTAGAATGGGAAAGAAAATGTATTTAATATTGCACAATTTCAAATTGCATTACCAATTCAAACCTCAGTGTCATAAAAAAACTGAATCAATTGTTTCAACAACACAAGAAAGTTGGACAATATTCTATGTTAACTTACCTTTACTTTGGGAAACTTCACATGTTTCAGTGCTTGTAAATGCAGCATATGATGTCCACAAATATATAGTATGTTATTATAAATCAACACTACCAGGTTGCTGATCATAATATAGCATATAGCTTCAAAGTTTATTTGTATAGCATATTTCACATGCCAAACAATTCAAAGTGCATTACATAAAACATTCAAAGCATTGCAGCAGTGTGCAAAGCAAGCATCAAAAAGTACATTCGAAACAGATTTTAAAAAGAAATCAAATAAACTGAATAAGGACAAAAAAGTGAAATGGAATAAGATAACATGCCGAAAATAAAAGTGACATTGCCTTGGATTAATCAACAGTTGTTTTGGTGAAAGCAAAATAGAAACATTTGAAACATTGATTTAAAACAGCTGATGGTTAATTTCACACATGCAGTATGAAAACTGAATACAGTCTATAAGTTTTGTTCTGACTCTGGAAATAGAAAGAAGACTTGATTCTGATTATCTGAGGGGTCTAGTTGGTTCATACTGAACCAGAAAACTGAATGTATTCTGGCTCTAAATCACTTGACTGACAGCAGGATTTTGCTGAAATGAGTGGTACTGTTTGTTCAGACTGATACTTAATATGAAGAAAACGTTAACTTAGCTTTTTTATTTTTTTAAAACAAAACTTTATTGTAAGCAGCAGCACAGTTTACAACATATAGGTCAACAAAGCGCCAGAGTGTTATATGGCACAAAGACAGTAAAACCATAAGAAAACGTTGTTGTCTTTTCGTTGCAGTCAGTGGGCTACAAACATTAGCATAAAATAAAAAGTAAATAAATGGAGAATACAGGACAAGTGCATTATTACAAACAAAGGGTCCAAGTCTCTAAAAGTATTCCAAAAGAAAGCTTATCCTTAAGGGGTGAAAGTGAAAGTACACTTCTGTGGTTTGTGGAAGCATTTAATAAGGCAACATAGGTAACGCATGAATATATGCAAAGTTGACGTACACTTCCGGGGCGTCTTTTTCAAAAATAAAATAAATCTGCTTCTTATTTCCTTTTGTCAACTGTCTCTTATTGCTTTTCAAAGGACAGCACTGTTGAAATAAAAGAAAAAAGAAAAAAGATTAACACTAACAAAGGGTTTTTCTGTTTTCATATTCGCTCAAAAGATTTTATTTAGAAAATATTTACCGGAAGTCTCGTGATATACTAAGTGATTTTTTCCGACCACAGGCAAACCTCCACATTGTACAGGTGTTAGACTGCTGTGGTGCCCCTGTTTACATTCCTGAGCGTCTGTTTCTGTTGCTGACGGAACAGGACTTTTCTTTCCGTCCATGTTCACTTTCTCGCGGGAGGAGAAACCTCTAAATCGTATGAGTAAATTCCATCTTTTCTTGCTGTCCTTCCCTCTCGAGTGCAAAATCATGGCCACCATTTAGTTGTGTTTTCTTGCTATGACCAGTTATGATTTAGTTGAGATTGCTAATCATAGAAAAATAAAAAAAACACAAAATGTAAAGCAGGAATCGCTCTTCTGCAAAGTTATACAGAGCCATTTCCTTACGCTGTTGACTCTGTCCCACTGGACAGCGGATGGGAGGGACTGAAGTGTGCATCACCTACGGGGAATACTGGTCAACTCCTGTCTGAAACCTGGAATACCATTATATTCGAGGCTAAATTAGCATTTTATCTGTCCGTCCTGCATGTGGAATACGGTGTGTGCAGATCCGTGGCTGTAATTAAACTCAGGGTAAGTGTATTTTTGGGCCTAAATTTATATTCCCCGCTGTGTTAAATGTAGGTCAGAATTTCACACAAGTAGAAACCTTGATACATGCGTGAACAGCCGTTTGCGATGTTTGATGATCACATTTTTGTTTATAGTTGTTGACGGAGGATGTCGCAATATAGTCTTAGGGAACGAGGGACTGGGTGGGGACGGCAAAACTCAGCCTTCAGCATTTTTAGCATTTACAGCGAGAGTTTGTCGAAAATGTTGCTCGGTCAGGAAATGCCTCTCCCGAGCTAAAGTCTCCTCATACTGATTCATGCGTGAATTTAAAACTCTCAGATAGATTGAGGAGAGGCATTACATAATTCATTACTCTATCCAAACTTCCATCACCTAATGTCTGGGGGAGCATTTCCTTCTTATTTTGCGGACACCGTTTATAATTGTTACAGGCCCTCTAACTTTATTTTATTTTCTACATGTTTAAAAACGTGAATAAATTAAAAGTAGTCCGAATTACACCAGAAGGAATCTATTTTTGGCTACATTTCCCGGAAAACCGATAAGCAGTTCTGCCAAGTTGGCAGCATTGTTGTTTTAGTGTGGGCTATGAAAAATATTCTTAACCCATGCTTTGTCTTTTCTTTTGTGATATAATTTTTTGCTAAATGTCACTATATATACACGTTTGTGTATGTAAACATGATATTTAGGGTGAATAAATTCATGTGTAATTGAACCAGCATTGTGATGGAAAATATAGAAAGAAAACTTCAATAACTGTATTTAAACATTTCCTATAAAAGTAAAGTTGTATAATTAATCTCAGAGAAGTTAAAGTTTTAATTCTTGCATTGTTGAGCTTAGTTTCACATGAAACCACACCTAGTAATGATGTATGTTCCCGTCTTTTTTGCAGGACATGCAAGCTTCTCCTATTACAGTTCAGTAGTAACAAAGAGGTTTTTGATTGTTGGCAATTGTTATTTTTGTTAATGTGTAAAAAGATCATATCAGTCAAATAAAGTGCCTTCAATGAGTTGCTCTCTCACTTTTTTATTTTTTTAAACAAAGCAAACTAATCGGGAAATCCTCATACAGAAACTGCCATGGCTTTTACTAACTAACTAACTAACTGCTTTTGAATGTATATTGATATTGAAAAAACTTTTAAAAATCTGTGAAGGGGAATTTATATAGTTGCAATATAAATAACATAAGTAATTGGTCATTTGTCATAAGCAGCCATTGTGTTGGGCTATAGATAGGCAGGAATGACTTACCATACTGTACTTGGTAGCAATGAAGCTGAAGAAACCTGGCAGGACACACTTTCTGTTAAGCCTTTATGTGGTGAAGAAGGTGTGGAATGTTGTCTATTACATTTAGCAACAGGTGCACTATTGTTATTTCCGATGTCAGTGCAGTGTTGGTGTCATTAGGTGATAAAATACAGCACAAAATTAAAGATGCATGTGAAAGAAACAACACAGCTACAAACTCACACAGATCTGTGATCCTGTGAGTGCTTGGTGTGAATGATATTTTCTATCCTTTTTTGGCTTTATTGCTTTGTTGTAGAAGAGCCTGTGCATGTTACCTCAGAAAGTGGTGCTTTGTAAGGTTCACTTCAGGAAGAAAAAAAAAAACAAATAAATCTTTTAAACTCAACACTAGGCTTCTCTGCTTTAATTGTTTTATAATATCAATCTTCTGCTCTTTGTATGCAGTTAGATGTGTAAGTTTTGGTGTACTTAATGTGTACTTAAAGTACAATAAGCTGAATAGTAGCCTACAGGAGGAAATAAATCCATTAACTGAATTGACAGTCAGAATACCCAAAGCATAAATATGGGTGTTTAGTTTCATTTTACAGAAATGAAAAACAAATCTAGGTTTAAGAATTTAGAAGGACATAAAAGCAGGAAAAAAAGTTCAGAAAAACTCAATATTAAGTTGAAACTTAAGGTTTTTAATTATTTTTAGTCTCAGGATGTGTTGGACCCCCTTTTATCTTCAGAACTTCCATAATTTTGAGCCACAGAAGCATCATAGTTTTGGAAACATTCCTCAGAGATTCCAGTCCATATTTATGTGATAGCATCACAGTTGCTGCAGATTTGTCGGCTGCTCATCTATTTTGCATATCTCCTGCAACATCCGCATGGATAAATGCTTTTATGTTGTTTACACTAAATTTTGACCCTAGCATCTGAATATCACAGCTTAAATCAGACAGGAAATTTTTTTCCAATCTCCTATGTTCCAGTTTTGGTGAGCCTGGGTGAATTACTGCATCATATCCTGGTTGTAGCTGACAGGAGTAGCCATAGGCGTGGTCTTATACTAATGTAGCCCATCTGCTTCAAGGTTCTACATACCTTAGTTTTTAGAATTTCTATTTGAGTTGCTATCACCTTTCTATCATGTCCATCTAACCTGCCTTTTCTGCCTTTTCTCATCAGGTTCCTGCATCTCTTTGCTTCGCTCTCTTATGATAGACATAGCGACATGCTTCCTAGATGCTTGTTATGAAATGATGATCTTATTTGTTTCATCTCAGTTTCATCCCCACCTGTTTTACCTTTGCAGGCACACACACACCCTCCTTTGCTGTTGCCTTGTTTCCCAGGAAACCCACTCAGCCATTCAAAGACCTCCACCCACACACCATACAAAAGGCTTTATGTACACCCTGTTTTCTCCCTGCTAGCTGTGTCATACACGGCTCATATGTCATGATATTGACAAATTTGATCATCGGGTAAATGCCATAATACATCTTCAGTCTATCTGCTTTTGGCATTCTGACAGTGACACTACTTTGTCTCATAATCTACTCTTGGTTGCTGTGATACCGAGATGTGCTTTAATCCGTCTTGCTGTGTGATCGCTGTCAGGTCTAGACCGGTTTGAATGAACGACAGGACCCACTGTTGAGACATTCGTTTGCTCTGCAAAGGGGGAAATCAGGTCTGGAGCATCAACTTTCATCACAGCTGCTCTCAGTCTGACTCCCAACCAGACTTCCTCTGACATGATGTTTTAGCGACCACAGCAGAAAGTTTTAACACACAGCAGAATTCATAAGTGCAGCAAAGGTCAAAAACATTTCAAGAAGTGAGAACGTTTTGACAGAGATAGGAGTGTGAGCATTGTTGGCGTAAGGAGACCTCCTGTTTTCTGCAGGAGGGAGCGATGTCTCAGTAAGCCACAGGAAGTTCCTCTTTCAACTAGTTTCAGTATGTTTAACATGTCACAGCACTTATTATTCAGAGGTGAATGTGAGTGAAGACTTGAATGACTTGAATTCCCAAAATGGTGTTAGTTTTAGATGTGTTGACTCCTTTTCTGTGTAATTTTTTTGGTGAGCAAATTCTTTTTGTGTGTGTGTGTGCGTGCGTGCGTTCGTGCGTGCGTGCGCGTGCGTGCGTGCGTGCGTGCGTGTGTGTGTGTGTGTGTGTTCCAGGTTAGCCAGAACTTGCAATGGCCAGTTCAGAGGAAGTGATTGAGCCGGTAGCTGTGAGCTCAGAAGCCCAAAACCTGGGAAAAAGGCGCTTCTCTAGCGACCATGATGACTTGAGTCCAGATGAGTTGGATGGTCTCATTTCAAGCAGTGGTAAAACCGAAAATAACATATGATGAAATATATGAATAAATAATACAGCAAGAGTTTCTCATTGAGACTCTTTATGGATCAGTTTGAATAGTTTCATACTGATGTTCCTGTGTTGCAGATGGCCGGCCTTTCATCATTGTTTATCATCTCCATGAAATTAAACATGAAAATTACTTATTGGCCAACACTCCTATTACATGCAAAGTGGACAACACAGAGAAATACACCACTCGCTCAAAGGTAAGTTCATTATGAAATTATTGCTTTTCTTTTTATTTACATCTTTTTCATTTGGAAGTTGTTAAAATGCTAATGATTCTTTGGGAATGTTTTAGATTTTAAACCTTTTTGCTCTTGACATGAAGGTGGCAGTTCTCTTTTCAAGCTAGTCTGAGGACATTCTGCGATTAAACTTTACACCGTCATATTAAAGCAATTTGAATAATAAAACTGGAGATTAAATCTTAAGTATTCATTGTACATCCTGTTTCATTGACCAGCTGTGCTTGAGTCAGCAGGCTCAGCTGTTATATAAACAGATAGAAGATGAGGAAATGACGGTTTCCTTTGGAATTTTTGATGTATGCGTCATAAGGATGGAAAATATTCATATACAGTACATTGCGTTTTGGAAGGTGGCTATCCACGAAACTCATATATGGTTGTATATTATTCAGTATAGAACTGGTGACCAATCTCATGTCATTTTTACACAGTGACTCATCAACTGTTTTGGTATGTTTGAATGGCTCAACCAGTTTGCATATAATTTCCATCAGTCATAATCGCAATGCTCTGATTTTTCTCCTATAGCCTGCTATAAAGACTGAGGGTGAGCCGAAACATACATTTTTGTAGGTTTAACTTATTTGAATTAATTATCTTAACATTGGCAGATTAACAGCTGATGACGACGAGGAAAATTCAAACTGAGAGATGCCTGTCTGATAGTTTAAGCTTGCGTCTCTTTTTGGACTCGGTGTAACCAAGACCTCAGCTGAACAGTAAAAATAACGTATTCTGAGGAAAATGTGCCAATTGCAATAAAAAAACAGGGCAAAAGCTATTAATAACTTTTGATTTTCAGTTACATAAAAATAAGTGTGATTTTGCCAAAATATAAAAGGGTGGAGATTCACTAAATGATCATTTTGATAACGTCGCCTGTCTCTCACTAGTATTTAATGTTTTTCATGCAAACAGACATAATGTGAATGATATCCCTGCAGGTCAATGTAGGAACCCTGTACACCGTGCACCTCACACACGGCCACTTCCACTGGAGAGTGAAGCGGAAGTACAAGCACTTTCAGGAGCTGCATCGAGACCTTTACAAGCACAAGATTTTGCGTCAGTTTATGCCACTTGGAAGGTCGCTGTACCCATCTATTTATCACAATCATGCAAATAACCCTCTCACACTGTGTGATGTGCATTAGAAATCTGAATGATGGCCTGCTTTGAGCTTTTAATGTCACATCTCTCCAGCACTGATTAATTTGAATATTCAAATTTTCCCAAAAGGTTTGCTGCAGATAGGCACCAACTGAGGAACATGACAGAGGAAATGCCCAGTCTGCAAGGCACTGAACGGACTAGAAGGACCTCCAGCAAGATGGTATTAAGATGCTTGGATTCTGTTAATTTTTTAATGAACAAGATTTTTTACTTATTTTTTTTTATTTTTTATTTTTACTGTCATCACTGAATTGAGTCTTTATGAATTGCTGTGGCATACTCTTCAGCTATATGTGACAAATGCAAAGATAATTTATTAAAGCAATGTTTTCATATTGTATCTCTTGCACAGTATTTCTCTTATACCAACATCTGGTCCACAGTTACTCAGAAAAAAAAGTGCTATTGATTTTTAAGCAGCGTTGATTAAACATATTTCAGGTCCTCCAGATGAACAGCCAAACATTTACAGGAGCTATATATTAAATTATTTTAATCCTCCTAAGAAAATAAGTTTCTACACAGTATATTATCTGGTAAAAGGGGGAAATCCGACTTACCCCGTTTAAGTGCATAAAAATTAATGACTCATGGATTGCGCATGGATAGGAGTTCAGGACATTAGCAAAAGCGGCTAATTTTTAGCTTTGGTGTGACGCTCTTTCTCTGCCAATGGGGTTAACTTCCGTAACTTCCAGATTCCAATCAGCCAGTAAGAGTGTTCCCCTAGGGAATCCAGAAGTTACGGAATTTAAACCCATTGGCAGAGAGAGCGTCATGCCAAAGCTAAAAATTAGCTGCTATCGCTAACTAACATGTCCTGGACTCGTACATATGCACGATTAATGAGTGATTCATTTTTATGGACTTACCCCTATTACCAAATAGTATACCGTGTAGAAAGCATTTTTCGTAGAAAGATTAAAATAATATTAGGTATAGCTCTTTTAAACATTCATTTATGGTCACATCTGTTCTTTAATAAACTCGTTTTGTGATGCAGAAATACCTTGAGGAGTACCTGAATGGTCTGCTGCAGAATGCATTCTGCAGGAATGACCACAGCATGGTAAATGTTTAAAACAATTATAATTTTTCATGAAGGTGTTTGCTCTGTGGCAAAATGGCATGATTAATCACTCTTTTTTTTCTTCTTTCTCAGTTAGAATTCCTCTCCGTGAGCTCTCTCTCCTTTGTAACTGTTCTGGGGCCCAAGGGCTTGTAAGCAAAACACTTTGGCCGGATGTGTGTGGGATAAAAGTACCAGGGGAGGTGACTAAATTCACGATACAGGCTCATTGTGTTGTGTGCATGGATGTGTCTCAGGGAGGGGCCTATTATCAAGAGGTCAGGCGGTCACCGGATCCAAGGTCTGAACTGCATTGGCCACGACCGGTTCTGTTTCCGCTGGTCGCACCGCTGGTTGGTGGTGAAAGATTCCTTCCTGATGTACATGAGCCGACGCAAAGGCAAAATCAACTTTGTGCTGTTGTTTGACCCAGAGTTTAAAGTCAAAGCGGGCCGCGCTCACACTGACACCAAACACGGAGTCTGCATTGAGAATTTTACTCGGTATGTCTGCTCTGTGTTCTTGTACTTGGCACTTATTACACAGTATATATGTGCGAGTCATGTGTTTGTCATATGTAACGCATTCTTGGCCTGTATTGTTTGTTGTCAGGAGCTTGATCATTAAGTGCAGAAGCTATAGGCAAACTCACTGGTGGAGTCATGAAATCAACCAGCTTGCCGACAGCTGTGACTTTCTCAAAGTGCATCGTTTCGAGGGGTTTGCTCCCCCACGGAAGGAGACTCTCACCAAATGGTCAGTCCTGTTTTCTGCTCTTGTTTGTAGAAAGAAATGCAATAACATTCAATATTTGCCCCAAACTTAAGGGTTAACCTTTATGGTTTATTGACCATCCTAAGGTATGTGAATGGAAGCGGCTACTTCGCAGACCTGGCGGACGCTCTCGAACAAGCCAAGGAGGAAATTTTCATCACTGATTGGTGGTGAGAATCAGAATGAATTTTATGTTTGCTAATGTAACTTTTACATTAGAATTGGTTCAGTCTCCTGTGAAAAGTAATGTTGTGGGTTTTTTTTACCTCTCAGGCTCAGTCCTGAAGTGTTTCTGAAAAGACCAGCAACTGATAACTACTGGCGACTGGATGAGACACTGAAACGGAAAGCAGTAAGGAGTCCTCCTATGGATTGTTCCTTAAAAGGATTAGAGTGATATAAACTTAATCTTTCTCTCTTCTTTTATTCTTCAGGAACAAGGAGTTAAAGTATGTGTCCTGCTGTACAAAGAGGTGGAGATGGCGCTTGGCATCAATAGTGACTACAGCAAGAGGACTCTCATGGATATGCACCCAAACATCAAGGTCTATCATCGGTCTAACTTCATTTGCTGATACTGTCAGCAAGACACAACCGAGGCCTCATCTCCTTTTTTCACTCTAGTGACAATTTGACTCTTGTGATCCATCAGGTGATGCGACATCCTGACCATTTGTCATCTGTGGTCTTCTTTTGGGCTCACCATGAAAAGATGGTGGCGATTGACCAAACTGTAGCCTTTGTAGGAGGGATTGACCTGGCGTTTGGAAGGTGGGATGACAGTGAGTACCGCCTGACTGACCTGGGTTCAACAGAGACCTTAAACGGTGCAGCTGAGGAGCACCTGAAAGTAAGAATATAATTTCTTCAGCTTGTTCATTTGCACAGCATAATATGTTTATGACTAATATGTGGTATGACAGAACCTAATGGTTGTCTCTATCGAGCAGGATAATGGTATCCCTGAAAGCCCAAAACCAGAGAGCCGAACAGAGCAGGACCCAGATAATCTGAGCGGCAACACTAAACTGTGGCTTGGCAAGGACTACAGCAACTTTATCACAAGAGACTGGGTCCAACTGGACAAGCCATTTGAAGGTACATTATCTAAACCTCTGTCAGTATCATATGCAAACGCTCTAAGAGTCTCTGAAGAGGGGTATGAAAGGAATGCTTCTTGTTTCAGATAACATAGATCGTACTAAAGTTCCTCGCATGCCATGGCGGGATCTGTCTGCAACTGTTCATGGCAAAGCTGCCAGGGATGTAGCCCGCCACTTCATCCAGCGCTGGAACTTCACTAAGGTCAGGCAGTGTTTATGTTTTTATGTTAATTTATGTTTTATTATGATTTTATTGGGATATTTGCTATTTGTTGCTGACTTTTATTGCTTTATAAAGCTTTCTCTGCACTATCTGTAATGCTCGTAATGTTTTATGTAAAGCATTTTGAATGGTCCTGTACATTAAGAGGCCAAACTTGCCTTGCCTTTTCGTTTTTAGATCTTTAAAAACAAGTACAAAGATGACTTCTACCCATATCTTCTGCCCAAGTCTCACACTACCGCTGACTTGCTGTCATTTACTGTGCCTGGGTCCAGGAAGGCCAAAGTCCAGGTAGGTTATCACACGTACAAAAGTCAATACCTGCAACCTCTGTGCAAAGTGATGTCGGATTTGATTAGTAATATATTTGCCATAATGTTTTCCCCACTGAATGAAAGGAGCTGCAAGAGCAGAGCATTATGCAAAGCGGACGTAACTTGATGCTGGTCAAGTCACAGGGAGTCACACGAGACACCAAAACCTGATGCTGTTGGCAATATACCACATTGTTTGGGGCTGTTACAGACCAGTCAGAAATCACCAGCCGTCATTTATAACTGACGTTTAATGTTATTGAAAAACAAAAATGTAATCAGCTGAAGGTTGACAAATAATATAGATAATTGTGATTTTAACATTTCATATTAAAAATCTCAATAATCGGTATCCATTTAGGCTGTGAAGAAGCTTCCAGGAAATTTTAATGGTTGTGGGTGAATATTTTGGTCATAAATAAAACTTTACCCTTCTGCTTTAGCATTCATTTTGAAGTGCACCTGGGGTTACAGCCTAGAAACTGTGTGCGTGTGTGTGCATGTGTGTGTGTCTTTTACAGTAGTTTAGTGGTATAGGTTGTGAGTTTGGAGAATAAGAATTGCAAATCAAATTCCTGCTTGAACAGCAGTTTCCTTATTCCTGCGTCTTACTAAACTTTTGCTGTTGTTATTTAATTGACTAAGGGATAAAATGGAGAAATCCAGGCCACCCAGCTGCTGTTGTCTGGAAATAATTATACTCTTTACTCCTAATGCAGTATACACATTCAGTATGGTCTTTTATGCTCCTGTTTTGTAATGCAAGATGTCTGTTTTATAGCTAAATAAGCATCACATCTTGTTATTTAGTAAGGTTTCCCTTCATAGAGACATACCACTCTGCAATGACTGGTACAACTTTCAATCATGTCGCTTCAAACTAAAATGTGATTAGTTCAGTGTTCTTTCTGATTCAAGAAATATTGATCGTTATATTTATTGCTAAAAGTTGCAGCTGAGAAAGATGACCTGGTCACACATGATTTGAGATTATTCCTGCGTATGCACTGTGTTTTCTTTTTAATATATCTTGCGTTCCATTTATTTAATATGGATGGTATCTCTGCTGCAGAACAGTGCCCAGTTGTAAAACGGGCTCACCACAGATTAAAGAGGTGGTACCAGAGACTTGCTACACAATAGAGCCTGCTGCAAATCAGGATGCCCTGGGTTATTGGACACTGGACAGAATTACTGAAGCTGTTATAGTTGTCTATACTGTAAAACTAGTGGCCAGTGAACAGAAGGAAGGATATGCTGTAAATCTTGGAATCAAGAAAAGAAAAACAGGAAAAAGTTTCTCCAACATCATTTCCTTATGTATAAACCATAGAAACACAGTGATTATTCCGTGAAAAAACTCTTGAAACAAAGATTACAGTGAATGCCCCTCCACATTTTCCCTCTGAAATTTGCCATCAGGTTAGATCCTGCTTCCTATCAGTTAACAGGAAATCGGATGGATCTTTTTACAACAAAGAGCCGTTGGTCTGGCTTTTGAAACAGCTATTTAGTGTTCAGAGTTTTTGCTTTGGCAGAGGGTGAAACAAAAGTAAAGCCTGTTGAATGAAATGAATTCCAACATATTTGTCCTCTTCAGCAAAGCCGTAGATAACAAATGTGCTGCCAAGAACAGGGAGTGAGTAGATATAAGAAGAAGTGGAAGCACAACAGGCTTCATAACACATGTGCTCCAGACTATGAGACAATATAACTGTCCTAATTTATTCCTAATTTAATGTTAAAATATGCTACATGAAGTCCAAACAAGAGGATAGAATATGATCTATGAAAAACAAATGACTAATGTATTATATAGTATGTTCTATACTATTTTTATTCATCATTATAAGCCTCAGTTGTAAAGTTTTCCCACATGTAATGTTGAGCCATGGTGTAACAACAGGTTTTGTTCTTGCTACGTGTATTTTCTTTTTCTATTGTGGGTGGTGGCCTGTAACTTCAACACTTCCCCATTTATATTGTAGTTTTCCTATCAGATGTCAGAGCTGCTTTACAGGTCTGTCTCAGAAAATTAGAATATTGTGATAAAGTTCTTTATTTCCTGTAATGCAATTAAAAAACATGAAATGTCATACATTGTGTATTCATTACAAATCAACTGAAATA
>JAVQJG010169840.1:0-14115 GCA_036024015.1 Craterocephalus amniculus
AACAGCAAAGGCATTCCTCTTCAGTGGTCAAGACCGAACAATGTCCACACGTACACCACCAAACACTGTCTGTCCGTGAACGATCAGCAGCTTGCTGTTCAATGCCCCTCTGCTCCACAGCCTGTCTCTGCCTCCTCCTTTCCGATATCTTCTCGTCCGTATATTCTGGCTCAAACCGATAGGGACGGCCGTCATATTCAAAGTCTTCTTCTATTTCCAATTCCGATTCCAATTCTTCTGCCATGTTGTTGGAAAGTTAGCCTCCGTTAGCTTCCCAGTGCTTTCTTCTGAACGCCCGCTGTAGTAAACAAAGTGAGGTCACTAATGGCTGTGCTGCGTGCGGAGGTGACGTCACGCCCCCGACGCTGTAAAAAATAGCGTTTTAAGGAGCGTAAAAATTCAAAAAGGCACTGGGACGGAATGAATACTACGGTATTTACACAGACATTTAAACAAATTACTGATTTTAAACTGATTTAGTATCACAAACGCACGCCCAATACTGTTCCATGTATGGCGTTTTGGTGTTTGCCGTTTGAAACAAATATCTCAGGAAAGGATCCAAATCTCCAAAAAGTACCATAGGTGTCCAGTACACTTCAGTTTACATCACAATTAAGGCCCCACTTGCAAAAAAGTGGACTTCTCCTTTAAGTCTTTCTTGTTGTATTACTTTTCCTCCAGCCTCCACCCCATCGCCATTTTGTCCTCACACATACCATAGGGACCGTATCTACCTATGGGAGAAATTATCACAGTAATTCATGTCTAATGGTTGGAAATTAGGACCATAAATGGACTGAAAGGGAGAAAATGTAAAAAAATATGTTTGAAAATTCATTAAGAAGATTGATTTACTCTTTTAGAAGATTAATAGAAATCTACTATCACGCCTACCGCCTTAAAACAAGAAGTATTTTACACAGTATGTTAATGAGTATATAGAATATTGCTGCACGCCATCTGAGATGCTTTTACACCCGACAGAAATGAGAGCAATCAAAGAAGGAAGGTACAGTAGATAACGGCTCTGTAAAATCCTTTGAGCAATCCCTTCTTTGGAACGAGTTTCAGGAATCAACCTCATTCAGTGTCCCATCATCACTTTATGACGCATCTGTAAATCATTTAACCTTTTTTAATCTCACCTGTCAAGTAACCGGCTAAAGTGTGAGGCAAGACAGCGACAGCTGGATAGAGGCGTGGAAGTCTGAGGTGAGAGCTGACGTAGAAACCTGGCAAGAACAGCCAAACAAACCGGCTCATTTCAGTCATGACCTGATCACACTGTTCTTTCAGCGCAGGACACAGAGGCTTAAAAAAGCTACAAAATCTGCAACACCGAGGTCACATATACCAGCAATGCAGTAGATTTATCTCTCCTGCAGCATTACAGGCTTATTCTAAGATGGCATGAGTTGATCTCGCTCAAAGGAAGAAAAAGTGACATGCAACATACAATGCTATTGGTCCTCTGAGGGATTCCCAGTTGAACTGAAAAAAAAGCTCTAGATTTTTACTCCACATATGAATATTAACCTTCAGTTAGCCATCATACATTTATAAACTACATCAAGTCTTCAAAGTAATCTTTCTCTTTTTTCTAAACCAGTTGACGTCTTACTGTACTTGATTCCAGATGTGCAAAAGCCACAAATTAGTTCAGTGCAAGTCCAAGAAAAACTCTAAAGTCTTTTAGATCAAGTTAAATTTTAGCATCATAAGAGCTCTGAGTGTAAATCATTAAATCACATAAAACTGGATAATTTCTAACAGTCGTTTCAGCTTTGGCTTACATCCAGATGCAGTAATCTTTTTTTTTTCATGAAGTGTGTCCACATGTGTGTGTGTTCAAGTGTTGGAAAGGACACACATTTCCCAAAAAGATGACCTGAAAAGCTCTTCTGCTGAAATGATCAGAGTAACCCCTGGCATGCACCGTGTATCTGCAGATGTTTTCTGTCTGCTGGGTTTGCATGTGTTCAGTTCTCAGGTGCATAGATGATATTTTCACTGACTGGTAGGAAAAGAACGAGGTATTGTCCCGTGTCCTCTGAATAATTCTCCTGTTATCTTTATTACTCCACGTTGGAATATAATGAACTGCTTTCCATTTTTAGGGCCATGCTCACCGTTATGCTCTCATTGCATGACATAAACCAGGAAGTGACCTGCCATCTTCTCATTAGTGTGGGCAAATTCCTGCATTGTCAACCGTTTGGTGAGAAGTAAATAGGAGAAAATATAAAATGAACATGTAGTGATACTACATAATATTATTAATATTGTTAAAATATTAAAAAGTATAAACATTTTGCATTTAAAGCTTTGATTATGGTATATTCAATGACTGATTTAAAGCAGAATTTGCCTTTATTTAAAAGAAAAGAAAAGACTTGAGACTGATTTGAAATTACAAGAAGAAAAAAATGTGATTTCTGTTAGAGGCTCCTGTAACATAGTGGCCAATTCTCCATTTTAATTCTTCTTATTTCTTTTGTTTTCTTTTTGTTTGAATGTTCAGGGTGTGCTGTGCTTCAAAAAAGTTTATGGTTTACTTCAAGGTCTATTCCCAAAGAAAAAGGTCATTTTGTGCCACACGTGGTCACAAAATTAATTTAGATGACCTTTTACATTTTTATTCACATATTGATATCTGATATCTAATAGATCTGTGCTGATAACCGGTTTACAATAAAACAGTGTTTTTTTTTTCTAATCATTCATAAAGTTGATGATCAGGCATGTAGATTACAGATATTTACAGTGCTGAGTCATTTTAATACTGAACTGCAAATAAGGGAAAATACTAGTTTTAGATAAATACAAAATTTATCCCTGTGCACTTTTTCTTTTATCCTTTTTTTCTGTCCTTTTTAAATGTGGCACCATTTAACGTTCAAATCTGAGGCAGCTGTGAGTTTTTATCCCCTGAAAGTGAAAGAAAGCACCAAAATCTGACCTGATGTAATGCACGTTTTTCTGCACAAATAATGGCAGCTTTAGAAGAGATCGGTCCAGTCTTCATCTGCTTTCACATGTTTCTTTTTTACCAAGGCTTTACTCCCTCTGTAGCCTCAGTAAGGAAAATGCACATCCACTTCAGTAATGCTGACAGCGTGCCACCTGCTGGATGCAGCTACACCCTGAATGCAGGCGATTCAGAGGTTTCCGATCCAAAAGGAAACTTTTCTGCCTCAAATTCTGCCCAATAAAATCCAAACTATGTCCCCACAGCCGCACACGGGAGAAAGGGATTGTAGATTTATTCTTTATTTGTCCATATCTGTAAATAAATAAAATATTTCTAATTTGACATGTCATAGTTTAATCTTTCACGAGAAGCTACTCTGAACAGGAATATAAACCATTTACACCTGAGGAGAACAAAATGTTTCACCAGCTCAACAAACTTTTCTGAAATGTCTTCAAACTGGTTTTGCTTTCTTTCTGAACAGTTTTTATCAATCAAAATGAGGCAATATTTACCGCATCTTAAACAAAGTGACAATAATAATAATAACAACAACATCAACAATAATAATAATATTAAAATAATAGACCAGAGAAGATGTATTTATAAAACCTTTTATTTATTATTTCAACCAAAGGCTAACTGAAATGTTTCCGATTCATACCGAGTTCTGTGACAAGAAATAAACCATTGTCTTGTTTTTGTAAGAGAAGAAAACAACAACAATCCCAGCAACACGAATATAAATTAAAACAAACTGTCTCAATATACAAATAAGCAGTTATTATTGTAGAGGATAAACTGGACCTCTATAGAATTCAGTGAGCCATGCTGTGAGGGATGACAAACCGGAGTTGAACCCTGAAGGTTTAGCATCGTACTCATGTTGTTCCATTTGTTTTCAGAGGAAGTTATGAGTCTGATGCTAAATCTAGATGGAAGGAACTCCGAAGGATTTTTCTGCAGTAATAAATCAGGGTTCCTACATCTGGTCTCACACCTGGTCCGGTTTGGGTGCAAAGATTTGGTGGACTGTGCCAAAATCTGATGATTTTTTTGGACAGAACATTTTCTCCAGCACCCAGACCCACTGCAGGAACCCTGAGCAGAACAAACCCATCTATTGTACAAGTCCCACATTTGTACATGCTTGCAGGATTAAACTTAACAACAGGTGGAAGACTTCTACAACAGTCACAAGCATCGGGAGGCTGTAAGGTACAGAGGTTTATTTAAATATGCACACGTATCATACTGCAACAAAAAGAGAGTTATCACACGTTTTTTTCTTCAACATTGTCAGATGAAAGGCGCTGTTCGGCGCTGATTCAAGGAGCAAAGTGAGCAGAAGAGAACACCAGACCTTTCTCCAGTTTACAGACGTTAGTGATAAACATGTAATTCCACATCAAGTCCTTTAGATTTTTTTCCCTCATTTTAAAGAAGTCTGAACTGGAGAGAGGTGTGCCAAAATGTAACATGGTTTCCAATTTATCTTCAAATTTGAAGTTAACAAAAGTTTTAATGGAGTTTTAATTTAAATGTAATTGTCAGTGCTGCCAAAGTTGAAGCATCAACAGGCAGCAGTCGGGGTGCGATGTGAAGGTTTCTGTTCTTGCTAGACATCAAAAGGCACACATGTAGACCCGAGGAACCACTGATTAGTCAACAAAACTGGGTCACATCTACAAAGACGAATGTAAGCGAAGCAGAAACAAACTGAAACAAAAGGAATGACCGAAACTGTTTTTTGTGGTTTTTGGGTGATGCTTATGTAAAAAAAAAAAAAAAAAAGCTGGGAGATCTTCTCTGACAGCTGCACACTAACATGAAAACCTTCATCTGGAAAGGGCACTTAAACACAGAAGTCCATGTTGTGGATTTACACGTCCCCCAGTGACCTGTGTGTTTC
Organism: Craterocephalus amniculus; assembly: GCA_036024015.1. Taxonomy (NCBI): domain Eukaryota; kingdom Metazoa; phylum Chordata; class Actinopteri; order Atheriniformes; family Atherinidae; genus Craterocephalus; species Craterocephalus amniculus. The sequence goes on from JAVQJG010169840.1 coordinate 4,887, forward strand.
TGTAGGTAGTTTTACACTCTCAAAGGTTTAAAAACAGGGGAGAAAAACCAAGAAAAATAACTGTTTTCTGTCCAGGATGGATTGAGGTGAAATATCTTTTTGTACTCAAGTGAATAAACAACAACAATAAAATAAAAAAAAATCTTACATTTAGCACACTACGTTAAAATATGACTAATATTATCGAAAAGGCAAATAGTAGGTGTATTGCAACGATCTTTGCGGCATCACTATCAAAAACATCTATCTTCATCAATCTCATCACCATCATCCAAACATCATAATCATCATCATCATCATCATCTGAGACAGCGGGCGGGGATGATTGACAGCCCAAAAAAGCCGCTCACATTTAGCCCGTCTCAGCGCAGGCAGGCACACTTGTACGACATAGCAACAATAACAAACGACAAACATTTCCACGGAGACCGAAAGGCGACCGGCCAATGGCGGCGAAGGCCAGCCGGAGAAGGAGCTCTGTTATTGGACGGCAGGCATCTCTAGGAAACGTGAAGAGCTTGTTCAGACAGGAGGAGGAGGAGGAGGAGGCCAGGTGTGTGAGATAAATGTTTTTACTATAACTTGTGTGGTCTACCACAAGAGAAAAAAAATATACTGGATGAATGAAATTGTGTATGTGTGTGTGTGTGTGTGCAGAAGGTCTGGTACTTAGGTTAGTTTGTTTAGTCTGCTGTGTGTGTGGATGTGTGTGTTTAGTTTTTGTCTAGACAGCTGGAGGTCTTTCCCAGGCCATATTGGTGTGCATTTACACACATACACACACACACGGAGTGTGTATGAGCTATAATGCCCCCTCATTAATTCTCCCTAGCAGTGAGAGCAGACAGCGGTAAACTCCTGTTTCCTCCTCACGTGTCACTGATGATTCCCCCCATTCAGCCTCTAAATGTGCTTCACTCTTCCTCTTCCTGTCTTTTTTTTTTTTTAATTTTCAGCCAGCGTAACTTCCCCGATGCAAACCATCGGATGCTTTCTACAGAAACCCGTTACAAACCCTCCGATGCGGTTTTTAAGGGAAAGTGCCTGATCCGAGCGCAGAGGATCACAGTGGTAAAAATGGGGAAAGGGCAATAAATTAGCTTCACTTGCACTGGGACCGGGCTAATAATCTCATTAGCAGGTCAAGGGCGGGTCACGCTCTGATTGATCTAATCATCGTTCCTTCAGCTGCTTTGGGGTCAAGAGATTCATTGTTTCAACATTCTGATTTTGACTTTTCTAAGTGCTTCTCATTAAATACGATGCAGCCCGAAGGAGAGAGCAAAAAAAAAAAAATGAAAAGAGGGAAGGTGAAGTCAATGGATGACTTCTTGATTGACTTATTTGATCTTTTAATGAATCACAGGAATCAACTTGTGGACTTTCAGGGCTAAAAGCATCTGACAATTTGAATAAAAGATGCAGTCTTCTGCAAATCAGAACAAATTATCAGCTTTATCACTAATAAATGGTTATAAAACAACGAAAAGCAACAAAGGGAATGAAGTTTTTGACTTTGACCAATATTTTTTCCCAATGTAGAGCTGAGGTGCAGGTACGTGATTGCTGCAGTTCAGCAAGATTCTGAAAAACCCACTGAGCCAATTTCAACAGTGGGTTAAATTTCCCTTTCCTGTCCTCGGCTGCAGAATTTGTATTTTTTATCTTAATTGTTGAATGAGTCTTTGAGGATTTCAAAAATAATATTTGGACTTTCTAAAGATTGCCTGTGTTACATTCTTGGCTCTGTGTTTTAAAAGGTGATGCCTGGCTCTCAGATCGATCTTTTAAAACCTTTGATTTACAGAAGAAGCAAGGAAAAAAAAGAAAGACCCGTCATAGTGGATTGAAAAGGACTTTTTTTTGGCCTCGGACTCTCCCCTCCGGCTGCAAAGTGAAGCCAGCTTCAGGAGTTTTGGCTGCAGTTTGGTTCGGTCCCAGCGGAGGGCGCTGAATCACATCTGGTGCAATAAACTGTGCTATTTCTAAACTTTTAGAGAGACGACACAGGACAAGCTGCTATTAACACTCGTGTCACTTGTCAACACTTCAGTGTGTCTAGTTTCAACAACTTGTCTTGTGCTGCGGTCAACACTTAAAGAGCTTTGTTCCAAAACTTCAACACTAAACACAACCACTGGAAAAGTGGTTTAAACTAAAAAAAATACCAAGTTGTACTGAAAATGATAGCTCGGACTAATCTGATTTCAGGTGTTGAGATGTATTTCCAAACAGAAATATATTTAAAGCTTTGGTGCACGACTCCTTGCATCTTTTAAAAGTGAAGCTTCAAACTTGGAAGAATCTTGTGGACAAAAGTAAAAAGTTGTACGGTGGTTTCAACGTTTGGTGGTAAGGCGAAGCTGACGCTGGCTGAGCGGAGGATTGTTGTCTCTTTTCTGGTGTGATAAAGTGCTCAGAGATGCCTGCGAGAGAGCGAAACTTTTCCAAGTGAACCCGAGTGTGTTGCAAAGTTAGAAGAGAATTTAATGTAATTGAAAGAAAAAGGAGGCGAATGATATTAAATATCGGCCTGATGCGTTCGTGTGTGGCCGCAGCGGTGCACCGTCAGCGCTATCACATGTTTAAGGGCCTGTTGGGCGACTGGCTTCATTCCTGAGTAATGGACTACAATGGGGAAAGTTAGGTGTCTCTCTCTTCTCACCCGCTGAACAAAAAAGTCTGACATTCAAATAAAATAACACAGCTGTATTTCTAAGAAAACAAACTAGATCAGCTACATCCTACTCTACTTACTTCTACATTACATAGTCTTGATTAGCTCACACGTTTCTTTAATGTAACAAAGTCTGATTAATTCGGACAGACTCGAATGTGCTTGACTTGTTTGGTCGAGGTAGTAGCAGCCTGCTTTGGGATTGGCTAATGATTCGGCCATAAGGATGAGAGAGAGAGAGCTACAGGTTTCTGATTGGACCCACAGGTTGGACGCTAACTTCTGGGCGGCTCGCAGGACTCAGACATTTGCATAAACCAAAGATTCCTTTTTTTATGAATCATTGGTACAGAAATGGTTGGTCTGAGTCCATTGGACCAAAGTCAGAATCCCCCCCTAAACGGTTTGTGATAGCAGCTGTGGTGCACCGTGTCTGTCTGTGGTAAGTTGCCATCTTTTCCATTTGCTCTCTCTGTACGCCCCAACAGACAGAGCTCCTTCTCCAACAAAGTCTCTCTCAGACGTTCCATCTGCGCATCCTAAAAAAAATAGTGCAATTCTTTTCAGCAATTATATAAATAACTCTAAACGCGTGCTTTCCGCTCTCGTTTTGCATACGTGTGTGTGTATATATATATGTATATATATACATGTACTCCATAAGTATCGAATATACAAGTTACATGTATGATGCAAAAATGTTCAGTGTGAAAGTTGGCACCCAACAGATGTTTGTGTCATTTTCTAAAACTAGACAACAACAAAAAAACAAACAGGAAAAAAAAAAGTCAGAATGTATCAAGTTTAGAAAAACAACCCTAGTTTCTCTCCTTGTACATCAGATTGCAGATTTCTTTTTCTTTTCCCGTGGTGATCAGTCAGAACTTGGTGCAAACCCTCCTCAGAAAAAGGTGAAGTCTCCTGCAGCGGGCAGTCGGTGTAAGGCAGAGCTTTCAGCTGCAGGACGTTTAGCATGTGTGCTACAACAGGCGGGCTAGTTTACCACAACGCTAACTAAATCTAAAGCTCTCTCTGGACATGAAAAAACAACATGCTAATGCGTCCCGCTGATAAAAACTAGGTCGCCGCTGATGCTGCGTTGCCAGGTCGAGAACGAGAAGCGGGATTTCAAGGACTGGATTATCACGAGAAAATGAAATAAATCCTGAAGCAACCAGGACGATTGAAGTTTTTCGCAGGCGCTGGAGTCAAGAAACAATACAAAGACTTCTAGAAACAAACAGGACACGTAAATATTTATAATGCAGACGGCGTGGATGAGGCTGAATCAGGAGGGGCGAGGAGGAACGGTTGGCTTCTGCATCCTTGCTCCTGCTTTCCACCATCTGCCCCCTCTCTCTAACGTCATGAAGTGCTCCTCAAACAGGAAGTAGGAAGCTGTGAGACAAGAAGCAGATGTTCTCCTGTGGCTGTGCTTTACAGATGTGATGTGGTTTCCAGCCTGCGTGTGCTGCGAGGCGAGGACTCAGACCCTGACCACACGTCGGCTGGGACCATAACTAACCTTGACCAGTTCTTTAAGCGTACAGGGTGGAGTTTACCATTCATGCCATCGTTCCACACAGTCCACAGATGATCACCGCAGAGGCGAGCTGACGTTAATCTTGGAGGAGGATGCTGTCCTGTCACACCTGCTGGGGCTTCTGGGATTTCTCCTTTGTGTTCTTTGTATTCCTGTTGTCCACACTTCCTTGCTGCTGAGGCGGAGGTCTGAGGAGCCCGTGTATGAGTGAGGACGGGGTAGCCTGCGAGGATGAGACAGTCCGGTGGGCGGAGCTGAGGGAAGTCGGGTGGTAGTAGTGCCCGATCACCTCGCTGTAGGCCGGAGGAGCTCCTTCGCCTCCGGATCCCTGCTTCTGCTGCCGGGACAAGGCCTCCTGGGCCTCCAACACGCTGATGCCTGGATGGACGCTGGGGGGAGGGGCCTGCAGTCTGAAAGGCAAAACAATACGGATGATTAATGATAACAGAGAAGAAGAAGAACAATTAAACACACAAAGCCCTGTTAATACTCGGTTAACTGCAGGAAGCTGAGCTGGAACGCAGAGAATTTATTTTTCATCAAAAATGAGGTCCCAGTGGCTTTTCCTAGTGCTGCCAATGCAATTTGCAAGAATCCATCGTGTCTGTGATTGCTGTTCCAACAGCGGAGGAGGGATCTGCAGCTGCTCATACATCAGATTCATTAAGTAGTTTTACCTAAACTGACTTTGATGCACTTTGGTGGAAAAAAGTTTCCGGACACCCCATGCATTTAGTAAAAGATCTTATCCATTCCAGTCCATTTTCTCTTAGCACATTTAAACAAGAACATTGTACCAGAGCGCTGTACAACATAAGCAAAAGATAGAACAGAATGCATGCAAAAGAATAAAAAACTAAACAATAAATACATGGGCAAATTACATGTTTAAAATAGTGCATTAAGAATCACGTTTAGGTCTTCAAATGCAGTTTTATTTCTATAGCTGTAACAAAAATACGCAACAAAGCCTGAAAAAAGCCTTTAAAATTCTTTAATCAGAAAATATTTGTGATTGTGTACATTTCTAAGGGTGTCTGAAAACTTTTTTCCACCACTGTACATTAGTCAAACATGCAGGCTGCGTGTGTCATTGCCCAGGCAAACTGTGACATCATGTGACCATTAATGTCCTCACTGGGTAACTACTGAGAAATGACAGTTTTACAATAATCCAGCTGGAAATTCCTAACTCGTCTCCTTTAAGGCAGAATCTGATGTTTTAGTAACATCTGTGATCACATCACTGGATTGTGTTATCATGGTCTGCAAATCCATCTCACTTCATTTCAGTTCCCCCGGTTGCAGAAACTAGATGCTACAAAGGGAATTTTTAGTTTAATCCAATCTTTACTCCTGGGACTCATAAAGCCAGCAGGGGGGCGATCACACGAAAGATCAGCCGTTTCCACTTCCACAGGAGAAACATGAGCAAACCCAGCTGCCATGAAAGAATGATAACATTCCCAGGTGAAAACAATTTCCACAGAAATCCGCCCTTTTTTCCGTCTCACGTTGCCATGGCAGCCGGCTTTGTTGTGATGTGTTCATGGTATGAGATGATGTCATTCAGCAGGAAAAAGCGCAGGGCTTCCAGCTCGCGTGCTCTCACCTGGCTTGCAGACAGGAGTTGGACGGGTCCAGGGGGTGGGAGTCAAACACTGTTCGGTTGGGTGGAGCTCTGACCGACTCACGGTTCAGCTCCATCTGCTGCTCGGGGTCTCTGAGCTGCAGGGTGCAGGGGCCCTGGTATGGCGGGGGCTCCTCGCCGTCTGACAGGGAGATGGTGGGAGGAAGGTCGATGAGGCTTTGCGGCAGGTAGGGGTAAGTGGGCTGGAACCGACTCGGGGCGTATGTGTGCTGGAAGCGCTGCTGCTGCTGCTGGGTCTGGTTCTGCTGGGGGTCCCGCTGCATGTAGGATGACACTCCTCTGTCTGGGGGACGAGGGCTGTACACCTGGTGCTGCGTGAGACACGACTTTAAATTACTGCTGAATCACAATGTAAACATTCACATTTACTTGAGGGAAATATTGTGGCTGAATCAGCTTTAATCTAGAATATGAGACTGCTAACGTCAAGCTCACCTCGCTGAGACCGCTGTTTGTCCCCGGGCTCTCAGAGGACCACAGACCTCCCTCCTGACACAGAGAAAGACAGAACTGAGTAAAGCAGTCGCCTTCGTTAGCCCTAAAGCTGCATCCTGTTGTTGATGGTGACTTCAGGGCTCAGTGTTGCACAAACTGATAACATCAGATTACAGATTTGTCCACTAGAGGGCTCAGTTGGTGTTAAATTAAGAGTAAATTGCATATCTGTCCATGTGAGTCTGGTTTTTTGAAGCCACTTGTCTCCATTTATCAACCACATCAGCATTAGCAACTGTGTGCTAACAAACCTGGACAGATTTAAGCTGCATGAACACAATAACTGAAAAACTAATATCAGTTTTTCCTGTGCTTTAATTCCTTCACTGTTAATGCTGAGACTTTTCCTCCTTTTGTGGGACAACTGTGTTTGTGCTCCGGCGACAGTTTCCTGCCTGTGTGTCTTCCTGTATGTGTGTCAGTGTGTCTGACTGCTAATCCAAATTAACTGGGACACTGCAACTCCCCTGAGCTCATCACAAGGTCCTTGTGTGTGTGCGTGTGTGTGGGTGAGCGTGCATGCACATTTCTGCTTCATCCCTTACTCATTTCCTTACTTGCAGACTGCAGCCACACACACTCACACACACACACACACACACTCGGTGATTCAGTAGCAGGTGATTCAAGAAGCACAAGTGAAGTCATATGTTTGAGGAAGCCTCAGGTGGAAGGCAGTGCGTGTACGTCCTGAAATCGGCGTCGCAGGACTCTGGAGCTCTTCACGCAGATATGAGTCAGGGTGCTAGCATGAGCCTCCAGCTGTGTTTAATCACTGGGATTGCACGCTGTCTATCAGCGGGTCTAAAACCCGGCCTTTCTTCTCATTCCGACTTTTATCAGGGCCTGTTTTCACTGTGACTAATCCACTCAAACAACTGCTCATTTCCTCTGTCTGCATGGTTCAAAGTCTGTACAGAGCAATAAAAATGATGATAAATATAACAACAAAGTCCCAGTGGGGAAGATCTGCTTCAACCTTTAAACTTGCGTAATTCTAAGCATCCATTTTGCATGAATTCACATCCGTTTCTGATTCCTGTGCACAAGGTAAAGACGAGGCCGGACTCACATTGGCCAGCGGCAGGTGCCTCCGGCGTGCGGGGGCGTGTCTGGAGAGGAGGGAGCGTGCTGACAGGCGGTAGTGGTTCAGCAGACAGGTGATGACCACCACCATGACCATCATGACCACCACGATCACCAAGATCTTGACGAATTCCAGCTGGGCTGTAAACACAGAAAAACAAGATGGAGGTCAGGTTACATGTCAGGACGATGTTTAAAGACTTTCTGATGTCTGACAGACCAACAGCAGCGCGGTTTGGCCACAGCTGGCTTTTACCCGACGGTATGTGGTTTGAAAAGTTTGGGTGCTAGTCAATCACAAGGTGTGTTGAAAATATGGAATTTTATCCAACTGCATTATGGGAAGAAGTCTTTACTAATACCCTTAAAGTTGGAATATCCCTTAATACAACTTGCCCCAACTTCACAGCGCTTGTACAGTTTACTTGAAAAGATCTGCTTTCGCAAAACAACATTAAAAAAACTTATCTAACACCTGTACATCCTAACTTAATAACGGTTAAGAACATAATTACGTTAGAAGTAAAATTATGAAACACGCAGCTAAAAAAACGCTTTAAAAGAAACAAGAAACAGAGATCAGTGATTAGACAGAAAAACTTGCAACTGCACCAAGTTTGGTTGTTTATTTATTTATCTATTTATATCATTTGTAAATAATATCACATTATGCGGGTCAAGAGACTCTTGGATGCAAAATTAAATGTTAGTGTGACAATCCAAACATGCAGCATAGGTATGGACAAAACTGTAGTCTAACTATAAACATGAATCAACTCTAATAATTTCCTTCCATGTGAATTAAATCTGTCAGTAAAATAAAATCAGTATGAAAAAGAAGTTTATATGTGAAGGAAGATTTAATTTAACTTCAAAAGACAACATGTACTGACCATTCTCCTCTTTCTTTGTTGTTGGGTTTTTTGTGTGACGTTTGACTTTCAGTTGAAGCCCAAAGCAAGGACATGTACTTAGCTGGGCCTAATAATTATTATCATTATTTATTCATTCAAAAAACTTTAAAAAATGTGTCATCTTCATGTTAATAAGGCTGAAAGGCTCAATTTAAATGTATGTAATGGAAATCCAGCAGGAATATCCAGTAGTAATAGTTTAAGTGTCGAACCAGCTGATGATTGACAGAATATATGGCCAATATCAGTTACACAACTAACCAATGAAAACTATCAGTTAAATATTAATGTTTCTGTATTGTATGTATTTAACAGATAAGTAATGGGGACAGTTAAATAAATAAATGAATAAATTAATTAATGAATGAATGAAAGAATAAATAAAATGATTCTATATGATTAAATTGTAAAATTACAGAACAACATAGTTTATCTGTTATGTGTGTTATATACAGGGAAAAAGGTCTTCAGACATTCAGAGGTCAGGGTGTCAGACTCTCACACACACACACACACACACACACGCACACACACACACACACACACACACACACACACACGTATGCAGAGTCAGACTAGACCAGACAGACAGGGCTACCTTTGTTTAGAGACAGTCTGCTCAAACCCCCCCTCTCCCCTGCCTGCAGCACCCCCATCATCTGCTGCACACACACACAAACAGAGCACTTTTCACACACTTTTTTCATTGAGAGCAGGCGGAGGTCAGGGCCAAGTCAGACAGAGGAACATAAAGTAACCAGCAGTTAGACACACACACACGCACACACACACACACACACACACACACACACACACGTATGCAGAGTCAGACTAGACCAGACAGACAGGGCTACCTTTGTTTA
>JAVQJG010169873.1:0-20164 GCA_036024015.1 Craterocephalus amniculus
CGTGATCGGTTTTCGTTACAGTCATTGTAATACATCCTCAACCTCACCCCCACCGTGGACGTAGACTACACGCAGTACTTAACTCATTCTCTGTAGGTAATGCATTACTTTTTGGGGATTTCTTTGTACAGCGTAGGGACACGTAGAGAACATACAACGTGTGCAGATAGGTGTGCCTTGCACTAAAACGTTTTCCTTAGAGAGCAACACACTTGCTGTGTCCCAAATCGCATACTTCCATACTAAATACTTAAAATCCAAAACTGAGTATACTAGGCATACTATGTACTTAATGGCTTAGTATGTGATTTTGCAGTACGCAGTGCTGTCCCAGATCTATATATTTTGAGTACGGTAAGTGTCCACAGTCACATACTTAAAATCTTAACGGGTTTGAGTACATAATCCGGGTACTTTTGCATTTTGATGTAGTATACTCAAAATTTTGAGTATTAAGTATGGCAGTATGCGATTTGGGACACAGCATAGGAGTTATTCGTAGACTTTGATAGAATGGCTCCAGAACGCAAAGAACACCTTGAGTGGAGAAGGAAAAGACTCCTGTAGCTCAGCTTGAAAAAAAAACACAGGACACTGTACCCAACTGGGCTCACCATCTGTGGGGGAGGAAAATTGCAGCAGGGTACTGTGTGAGCTAGGTGGTAGGTAAAGTCTAGGATCTGGGCATGCCAATTCACAGAGTCACAAACTGGCTTCTTGGATGTGGAACATAACTTTGTTGGCGGGAGAGAGCCATGAGCTGGTGAGTGAGGTGAAGCGCCACAGACTCTGTTTAGGTGGGTTTGCATTTCGTGGGCTCTGGAAAGAAACTCCTGGAGAGGAGTCCAGCTCCATCTGGGCAATGACGAGGTAACCTGGAGAGCTGTGACTGGGAGGAATGGTCTCCTTAATCTGAACCCAAGTGGTGTTTTCTGTTTTGCTGTTGGAATTACTGTGCTAGTCACAGATTTTTTTCATAACAAACAATAATACACTGGGAATCAACTAATATGCATATTTAAGGACCAATATTAATACCTGTAATTTTATATTAGCCTTAGCTGATAGCCATTACAGGTACAGGTTTCTTGAGCTGATATTTGGGGTTGTTCCTCCCTTAATTTACTAAATAAAAATGACACATGACAACAAATATAACAAGTCTCATTTGCCAATATGGGCCTGATATATTGGCTGGCAGATGTATCGGTCAATCGGACGAATTTGTAATTGTATAATCAGATTTGCAATTGTATGTCTTGGACATTTGGGTGAAGACAGGGGCAGAACTGTCAAGCAAGACATGGACCAATGGAATGGGGCTTTGCCAATAGTAGTGCCTTGCACCAGTCTAACCAGGGTACTAATACTTGAACTAGGAGATGTTTTATCAAGTGAATCTGTACATAACAACAACGTCCAAAAATGGGGGACTAAAAACCCACACAATGCCAAAAGCTTCAGTTATGGAAAATGGAAAAGTGTCTTGATATTTAACATGTTTTATCCTGCTCAAACAAAAACAATTACCTACCAATACAGAGGTCCAATGCATCCTTTTCCCTAGTATAGTTCTACTGATCATTAAACTACACTCAATAAGTTAACAAGGATGGCACAAATATTGGGCGAGTCATGGTATAAAAGTTTTGTCTGAATTTAGATTGATGAGAAGCTGAATTTTTAAAATATCAAGTGATGAGTAAAGAGAAGACAAAGTTCTAAAAATGTTTTAATATAGAGTTATAGGCCACATTTTAGCTGTATGCTACGTATGGATGTTTTTTTTTCTCTCTTTAAGGTAGCACAGACACTTTGTTTTGTTTATTCAAAAAAACTTAATTGGATTTTAACCATCTTTCATTTCATACAATAAATGCTATCCTTCAATGTGGGCCCTGTTGGTCGGATGTTTTTTTCTGTATATTTTATATCCAATCTATCTTAATTGGCACCTGTAACCTGAAACAACCTGCAGAAGAATCTAAAATATTAGTTATTTCTATCCTTAGAACATGCTGAGTTTTTAATTTTGTCTATTTTAATCTTGTTCTGTCCTTGTTTTTCGTAGATTAATTTATTCTAAATTAACGGCCGTAACGTATCTCAACTGATTTAATTAGCTTTATTGTTCAGACCCTTTTGATGATTGTTTTTCTTATATGATTTTCTCATTGTGCTTTCTTCTTTTGTTTATGAATTAGCTACATACATTCATACCTTTGTAAACAATAAAATATAAGATCTATTCACTTTTAATGGTTAAATGTCCAAATTATTTATTGCTTTAAGTAATTCTGAATCATTTATAAATCAAACATTTCTTTACTTAACTGTTGCATTATCTATGTATTATTTTACTGAAGGCTTCCTACACGATAGATAACTGGACATATAAACTCTCATCTCGACCATGTCACAATGACTGAAAAAATTTTCTTTTCTACCAACTCCATTGATTATCACACTTTGCAGTGTATTTTGAACTCATTGTATATTTTCCTAGACTTGCCTGCAAGATATCAACCTTAACGACATGGCACTTTTCACCCCCCAGCACAAACAAAGAGGTAAGAGAAGAAACGGTGGGTTTGGAGTGCTGTCTTGTTGCTGAAACACAATCAGTTAAGACAATGGAAAAGGATCACCTACCTTGTGAGTCAAGGGCTTCCCATCGCCCACAGCTTTTCCAGTTAGGACCTCGAAGAAAAAGATCACTGGTAAAAAAAAAAGACGATGTGAAGACGAAGTAAAATCAAAGTCATTTTTCAAAACTACAGCCCCCAAAGAGGGCACCCCACCTTTTTCGTCACTCTTGTCTCGAATGGCAATTGTGTCATTACTAAGTGAGACGCACTGGGCACTAAGGATGTCGGCTCTCATACCAGGAAACTTGGGGGAAGATATCAAACGACCCTCATAGGAGAAAGTATACAACCCTGCTCCATCCACAAGTAAAAAATATCTGTGAAGAAAAACAGAAGGACAGAGTGGATAAAAGTAAAGGAAGTGTATTGCATAGATATGTATTCTAAGTGAGGTAGCAGTGGGGAGGAATGAAAAGGAGCAAAGGAGGGAAATGTAATAGATAAAATAATGGAATGTAAAAGAATGAAGAGACAATAGAAGTTAATTAACTGGCACAGGGAGGTAATTTAGAAATGTCCCGTGCATCAACATAGCGTCAACTTACTAAGCGAGATGCTTCGAGCTCAGCTGTGATTACAAAATCACCAGTAATCCATTTAGCTCTATGCTGAGTGTCAGAGACAGCACTAAAGTATTGCACAAGAGCTACTCCATATTAATCTAATTTCCCCCAGTGGTTTCACTCTCAGCCTTATTGTATGACAGGGGCTAAGCTAGAGCACACCCTGTATGTGTGTGTGTGTTTGTGTGTGCGTGTGGCTGTTGCTTGATGACTGGCCAGTGGATAGTAATGAAGCATTAGAGAAGCAGAGAAACAATCCAATAGTCTGCTCTGTCTCTTGGTGCACTGCTCCTGGAGTTGGAAAAACTCACTTCTCTGCTTGCAGGATGAGGCTGACTGTTCCCTCCTTCAGGTCAAAGATGAGAGGGGTATTCCAGTTTCTTGAACTGCCACAAAAACAAAACACAATAACTTCTATAACGTTTACGAGAAAAAAAAACTCTGGAACACATTACCAAAAACTTCTGAGCAGCAGTTGATGGAGATAAATGAATGTGTTAAGCATGAGAGAGAAAATTGGGACTCAGACATGGACTTTGATTAGACTGTTGGAATGCAAGGAACACAGGTACTTGCTTAATCCTTAAATGAGAATTAAAAATGATTCAACTCTATTTCATAAAATCTGATTAAAATGTTGGGGTCTCTGAGGGAAAAAATGTTGGTGGGTAGAGAATTTTTATTTTGAAAGGTTTTCATTTAAAGAAAAATGATGTACTTTCTCAAAGAATGAAGCTGAAAATCCTAAAACTAACTAAACTCATCCGGTCTATCAAATCAAGTGTGGAGGTTGGCCACATGACTGTTGCCAACATATAAGGCCATCAATAACTATAGCCACCAGTACGCCGTAATTGTTGCGGTCGAAGCATTATGGTTTCAGTTTGTTATAAAATCAGTAAATGTTATAAAATCAGGGATAAAGGATCAGAGGAGAAAAGAAAGTGAGAAGAAAAAAAACTGACTTGTAGACGTAGCACTGCAGAGAAGTGGCGACAACCAGGTGACCATATGCGAGTGAGGCTTTTATGACGCGATCTCTAAACTCCAGTATGTCTACTGCATCGTTCAGCACATTCCTCACCTGTGTACAAAGACAGGGGAGGAAGGCAGAAGAAGAGGTATATGACAAACAAAAGAAGGAATGCCTTGACCTCATGGAGACTGAAAAGGCAGAAAAGATTTAACTTAAAAGTTTAAAAACACATTTATAACAAAAAATAAACCCTCTCTTCACAGACACCTGAATTTAGTCATGTACACAAAGAGGATACAGTGCAGCTCGTCTTCAAGTATAAACAGGTCAGCTGTGGTCAGAGAAAACACTTTTTACTGTTTGTTTTTCATTCTATTTTTATTTTACCTGCATAGATAAATACGTCCCTTAACTCTCACTGAATGAATGAAAAAGCCTTTTGCAGCACCAGGTGAAAGGTGGGGTTATTTTTACAGCTTTACAAATCTTTCTCCTCCACTCCCTGCAGAAATCCAAATTTACATGCAACACAACCAATAATGAAAATGAAAAAACTAACCGCAAGGTGGTAAATTTAGCTGGCTGATTCACAAACCACTGGCAGATGTGCACTTTTAAAAACGGACTGTGAGGGGGAGAGAGGGAGGAGGAGAGAAAAGCGCCTGCAAGGCTGAAAATTAATGGCTGATGACCCAGCTATGTTTGGTTTACACAAACTGCACTTGGTAGAAGATGTCAAATTAATGCACATGTGTGTTGGCACACGTGAGACGGTGTTACTGTAGGTGTGTGTGTGTATGTGCCTGCCTGAACCAGTGCATGTATATGTACACTTGGGCGTGTTAACTGCATGTAAACGCTACCTTGTGGTTAGTGTGAATTTAAACAGTAGGAGACGAAAAAGGTGAGGAGACAGCTAAACAAGCTGATCATTGTCATCGCAGGGCTGCTTACACTTACAGGCTCCTGCTTTAATACATAATATATATAATAATATACTCGTTTCCAAAGATTTAAGAAGCATCAGCTTCTCTAAATAAAACATTCTCTCAAGTCTTTGCAAATAGCCTTCATGACATAACAGTACTTTTTATGTTAGTATACTAAGATTTCAAATCAAAATCTATATGAGCTTTCATTCAAAAGCATATATAAATATATATAAACACACACACACACACCACTAGTCTCTCTCTCTGACATGCACACACGCACACTCACACATCCATATACAGACACCCCCCTAAACCCATTTACAAACCTCTTAGTAGTATCCGTCTCTTTAATTACAGTAAAAAAATACCTTAGAACTAAAACAAAATTTAATAAATAAACAAATGATAAACAGACGAACACCTGGCTTGGCACCACTGGGAAAGAATCATGCCCTGAGGATCCATTCATTTAACACCTGAATAGTTTGTTTTATTAAATAGACTTAGATTAACGAAATGGCTTGATTTAGAAAAGACTAGATTAATTCACTGACAAAAACAAGCAGAACCCCAAACAGTTTCTCTCTCTCTTTGTACCTGCATGGTTCTCCTCTTGGTAAGAGTGATGACAAAGTTCTTCCACTCCCAATGCTGCTCCACCACATGGGCAAAGATGACATGTCCGTTTCCGCAGGCCCCGGCCAGCTGGGTGCCGTCTGCAGACCAGGCCAAGCTGAACACACTGCCTGTGTTCGGTTTCTCCAGCGCATAGGACCACTGGAGGGGAAGGGGGAGAGAAAAAGACGAAAGAAATGCAGATCGATACAGTTTAATGACATCCAAATGGTATACAATTACCCCTGGGGCAACTTAGGGATGACAGACTTTAAGAAAGGTTTAGAGAAAAGAAGTATGAGCACTTGTATTTGTGTATATTGATATAATATAGACTCTGCTAGAAAGAATATATATTTAAAGAATATATATACACACACACACATTATATATAACAGAAGTAGAAGGTTAATCAATTTATCCCACTTTTAAAGTAAAAAGTAAAAAAAATGGGAGGAAAAAAAACAAACCCTCTGAAGCGTGAGATGAAACACATTGGGGCACAGGAAACATAATAGAAGGACAACTTTTGTCCACTGATCTGCATCAGCTTGCACCAACTCAACTGACAACTGCTGCTCTAGAGCATTTTAACAAAAACCCATGTCATCTTTCATATTTCTACCTTCCAGCTGGGAATCAATTTTTTTCTTCTTTCCAGGGACTTTTCTTTCTCCTGCTGTTTTTTTTTTTTTTTGTTTTTTCTTAACTCTAATGTCGTCTCCCAACAAGATGCCAAAGCCACAATATTCCAATTCAGCAGTAAAGATATTATAGTTTGTAATTTCCTGAGTCGATCAACTCTTATGGCCACGCACTAGCTAGATTACCTGAATAAAGGGTACTAAATTACTTTATTTCAAACAAAAATCTTTCTTCAATATATATATTTATATATATATTCCACATGTATAGCAGATTTTTGCTCCACTTGCTATGTAAACAAGTGACTGCCTGATGAGCAGGCTGTGACTTTTCTCAGCTGTGATCTTCAACACAAACGTGTGCATTCACGCTGTAAACTGCTTATGAAAGGAGAAAAGTGCTCATGTTAACCTGGCTGCTGCCTGCCTACTTGCGATGGAGAGACAAGTGTGGCACAGCTGGCCAAGAACTGTGGTGAACCTTGGAGCAAAGGCCTTAGTGTGTTCGCTGCCTCATACACATGCAGCTGTGGGATGTGAGGTGTATCGTTATTTCCTCCTCACTCCCTCTGACAGGGCTAGAGGTAACAGTCGGCAGGCTACAGGTTACAGGCCTGCTGCTTTGATCTCTTTCCCTCTCCTGGTCCTCGTGTGTGCCTCATACACACGCCACTCAGCTGGTTTTGGTCAGCTCCCTCCCAGCAGTTAATGTCATATCAGGAACCAAAATAGCTGCGGAGAAAAAAGACCTATCCCATGTGGACAAGGGATAGTTTGTAAAGGTAAAATTAATATCTATTTAACATTTCCCCCTCCCCTTTGATTTCTGCAGATTCAACCTTCCTCTCATATAAAATTCAACAGGAATCACCCATGTTTTATGTAAATATATCCTTTATGTTAAGGTTTCATTCTATTTGTCTAACCTATGTGGAAGTGGGCTAGCACAAGCTCCGCTGCCAAGCAGCTTGAGCCTGCGTTTATAATAACAAGAGAGCTCATTTATTCTTCTGCTAACATCTTGAGATGGCCCGCTCTGTGTTAAAGCACCCCAGGGAGAAAAGGTGGGGGTGAAGCAAGAGGGATGGATAGATGGTGGGTCAGAGATGCAGCTGAATGTATACGCCAGACTCCAATGAAGCAGGACATATGATACTGGGCTGAGAAGCACTGCTGGATCCATGCTTACCTAATGCTTTTAGCACATTGAGCCATTTGACTCTTTATAGAACCAACGAGCGAAAATGTGCGCATTTATTTGCTTAGAAAGGTGGGACTTATCACATGCGCGTTTGTAGTTCGCGTATGAGGATATAGGAGAAAGTGCAATGCAGTTAGTTTTCACCACAAATATGCATAAAAATAGGATAAGACACCAGGAAATTTTATTTGTTTGTGTGAGAATGTAAAAGGATACAAAGAAAGTGGGAGCTCACATTTGCCTCTATTGAGTGTCCAGTGACTGTTTTTTGGGTGTACATGTGTGTAAAAGGGGTGAAAAACCTCTGAGTATCAAACGCAGGGGGTTATTGGTTCTCTAATGGGCCGACTGAGTCTGGAGGAGCAAAGGAGTTTCTGAAAGAGAATTCAGATACGGTTTCTTTTTCACTTTCTTCCATATCCACCTTATATTTATTTAGTCTCTTTTGTCGAACTTCATATATTTTAATGGATGATTTAACAGACCGCTTAGAATATCAAAAGCATCAGCTGTTCTTTATGAAAAGTTGAAACGAATCAATCCCCTTTGTATATTTTGTTCCAAACCAATTCCGAAACCGGATTGATAGACTAGGGCTGCAAATTATCAAGTAATTAATTTATCGATAGTTGTTTCATCTTATCGATCTATGATCGATTCATTGATAAGTACAAATTTTTCTGAGAAGCTGAGGTTCCCTTTGAATCAATAGGTTCCTTTCTATGAAAATGCTAAGTTTCTTATGAATAAGAAAATGCTGATCATATTCCCTAATAAAAGATTTATTCTTAACAGCAGAGAACAACACATTCACAAATGGAACAATGTAAGCAAAGATATTATCATTTTTATTACAAATTTAATCTAATATAGTTATTATTATGTCTATGGTCAGAGGACAGCTGTTCTTGTGTTCCTATATGTGTGTCAAGGATTTCTGGCGTCAAGTGGGCCCCCATGCGGGCTGGCGAGGAATTACAGGCTTAAAACGCGATAAATTGCAATTAATTTATTTTAATAGAGTAATTTCTTTTCAACGATTAATTGATAATCACTTAATTGTTTGCATCCCTAATAAAAGACAAATCCTGACATCAGAGCTTTTATTGCACATATTTCTCATTGTCATTAATGATAATACTGCGTAGTTTAAACTTTATTATAAGAGGAAAAAGCCAGCAAAAAATAGTTACATTTAAAAGTTCTCCAATTTAATTTATCTAAACTGTTTCAAAGAGTTTCAGGACAAACTGACATTTCCTTTTTACAATTCTCAGAGTTTTGCTAATTAAAGTGTCAAAACTATGTTTAGAAAATGTTTATGACAATAAATTCTCTCGAACAAATCAATTCAAAAGAATGTTTGTAGATCCATAAAATCTCAATTGGACCAGTCGAGACAGGCAGAGGGAATTTCTGCTGGAGTGCTGTGCCTCATGTTATCTTCCAGTCAGTAAAGTAGTAGTTCCATCTCCAGCTCTTTGATGTGTCAACAAGGAGAGAGGACTTGGGTCAGTTTGACTCCAACAGAACTTATCCATGGAAGAGAAATTTTACTTCCAAAAGCATTATCCATTGTGATATTCCAGCTTTGGTAATTTTCATGTTGTCACATTTTAGAAGTCAATTTTTACATTACATAGAATACGAATTCCATTTTTCCAAATTGGAGGTAAATATAACATTCAATCCATGGCTATTTGTGTCATTTCTAGAGATGTGCAGAATATTACTGGAAATGTGCATTTTGTTTGGATTATTGAATGTCATTGTTTTGATTAATAAAGTCATTACTGTTACTGTATGTTTTTCATGTCTGAAAACAATGGTTTGTCTGTGGGGTTCACCCACTAAGAATCTTTTCATAATAAAATGTCTATCTTAAATTTCTGGATTGACACTGATATCAGTGATGAGTTTCTGAATTTGACAGAATGTGATAAGCCGCTACAGTGAACTTCTTAAGATTTTTTTCCTTCTCTGAGAACTGTTTTTTGTTTTTTTGTAAGTGTGTGTGTGTGTGTGTGTGTGTGTGTGTTCACACCAGGATAGTGCAGTACGATTCGAGACTCAGTTGAATTGGCGGGTGTTACATTCTTCTGGACCGAGTTTGTGTTCAAGTTGCACTACTCAAACAAATCAGACCTTTTAAATAACGTGTTCTACTGAGGACCGAGGTTTTCAGTAAAAATACTGAAAATAATTTTCTTTGTATTTTAATGTTCAAGGCTAAAAATAATTCCGTTACAGATGCAGGTTTCTGTGATATATTATAAGCTGTAATTTCATCAAAGATCATTTCAAGAATCAAAGAAGATATGAGGCTGAAACTAATTTGACTTCTTTAAGCGTTTGAGCAGAAGTATCTCCTGATTCTTGGAAAGTGTTTGTTTTTTTCCCCCTGCAAAGCCAGACTGGAGTTTTTATATTTCAGAAGGAATACAAGGCTAGCAATAAAGAAGGGAGGAGGTGTGAATTGACTGTTACAAAAAAATGAGAGATGGGGGAGACAGAGGGGAGAGGGGAGAAGCAGGGG
Source organism: Craterocephalus amniculus (assembly GCA_036024015.1). NCBI lineage: Eukaryota > Metazoa > Chordata > Actinopteri > Atheriniformes > Atherinidae > Craterocephalus > Craterocephalus amniculus. Next base: position 10,119 of record JAVQJG010169873.1, read on the forward strand.
GAGGTGAATCAGCCAGTGGCAGTAGATTTGGCAACTGGTTTTATTGTAGCCTAGAGGGGTGGAACCCCACTGGATACTTGAGAATTCTACTGGACAAGGCTGGAAAGAGATTTAAGACTAGTGCAAAGAGATATTATACAGAAAGAACATGAAGACACACATAAGAAGTGAATCATGGCCAAAATGAAGTCTTAAATGAAGAGTGAGTATCAACATTCAGTCTTGCTTGTGTCCAGTCTGGTCATTGAACCATGTCTATCCATAATGGGCAGCTTTGTGGTCAGAGAGAAGGTGGCAGACATGACGTGTAGTTCTTAGTTGAGATGTGTGTGTGTGTGAAGGGGGACCCCTTAAAAACTTACAATGAGCTTATACAGACCGACCAAATATACACAGTGATACAGTCTTACTGCTTGCTAAAACTGGCGATAATACCAAGTACCAAGCATGACAGCAACATGTGTATGTGTGTCTTGACATGTATACATATATATAAGCATGTATACATTTGTCTTATGGACACATATTGTGTTATGCTAAAAAAGTAAAAAAGGTAAAGAGCACTGTTTAGGAAGTTATATTATGAAAAATGCTTAAACAAATCTATCTCACAACTTTTAAAATTTTTGGGTGGTTGGTGTCTCTATTTAGATTTCTTAATTAGTTTTTGAGATGGAAAACATTCTAAAGACTGTGGCTTGCAGCATGCAAGCCCACCACTGGTCAACACAGTTACACTGAAAACTCTCCAGACTCACATACACAAAGAGTCTAAAAAAACAAAAACCAAATTCAATCTATTGACACACAGCCCCTTGAAAAAGTGTGCTAGCTCTCCCCCTCCTCTCTTCCTCCTCCTCACTCGAGCTACATTTCTCGACATATGTTTACCATTAGGACTGGCAGGTGTTGCGGGCCTGCCCCTTCTCTCTATTGTAGCCCTGAAGCTGCTGCCAATATGGGGACGCCTGCAAAAAGGTTATGTTAAGAAAAAATGTGCTCTAAGGCAAAGACGTTCCTAACCGGACAACATAACAACACTATAACCTCAACTTGTTACTAAGGGCAGTCTTTGTATCTTGCTCTATATAAACCTCTCTCTAAATATGTATGGCTAACCCTGCACTAGTGCTTTTTTTCAATGTCTTGCCATCATTCTTTTTAAATTGTCCATATGTTACAGTGATAGTGACCCTGTGTTTCGTATTAAACACTTACTCCATTTATACTTGAAAGGTAGCTGCTGAAAGAGAGCAAAATTACAGCATGCTCCCTTTCATTTCTTTCTCTTTTTTCTTTTTACATAAATAAAGCAAAAACTTCCATAAAGCTGTATTAAACTTGCTCTTGAAAAGATTACATGCAAATCTTGCCTGCCTTTAAAACAAAAGCAATTTAAAAAATATATTCAGAAAACAGGAAGGCTGAACATTCTGAGAGAGAAATGGGATATTTAACAGGAAAAAATAAATAAACCAAGTCCAAAACATAGTTTGCATCTCTATCTCTGTATTACCCCTTGCCTGTCTCTCTCTACATCACCTGAAACAGTGCTCTAGTGGGAGTGTGCAGGGGTGGAGCTCAGAGAAAGGGTTAATGACACATGTCTGGACTAATAGCTCCCTGTGGAGCTATCTGCTGATTCAGCCCCATTACTTCACAAGTATTAAATATGTCTGCTCTGACCTCTCTGTGCTATACCCCCCTCCGAAACACTAATGCAAGTCAACAGCCTGCTAATCAGAAGTGTGGCATGAGGTTTCCAGACTTTGTGTCCTTTCTTAGCTCTTCATCTTGGGCACTCCTGACACAGTGAAGCAAGCACCTGGGAAAAACTTTTAACTGCCATTAGTGTTAATGGGTCAAGCAGAGTGTGTGACCCTGCTGAAAAGCTGCATTTCATACAGCTACAACACTATTTGGCTTTGGTTAAAGAAGGTGAACACAGTAAACATGTGGTAAACTATATACATATGGTACTATACAGAATACTAATACAACAAATATATTGAGCTTGATATCAACATATCTGAAAAACTCTCAAATGCCATATCTCTTACAAGCATAAATAATTGCCTTATATCATATGTATTTTGTACATTTATTTTTTCCCTACGTGGCTGTACTAACTACTTATGAATACAAAGAAATCAGACCAACAGAGTTGGTACAAATGCTCCCAGATTCTACTAATGTCATTAAGAACGCCTCAAAAGATAACAAATGAAAAGTTACAAAGTTGTCACAAAGCCATAAATGACCATGAACCTACCAATAACTAACTGCAAAAGTGCTTATATTTGTAAATATTGCAATGTTCACACCACTGATAGACCACAGAAATTATAACCCCACCTCTGGAAAATGATAAAAAAAACATTTGGCTGTACACTGCTTAAACAAAATGTAACTGCTTTTTTTCAAGTTTTCAATATGAAATTGTTTGTCTCATTATTACATAACACATATATAGCTATAAGAGTATTGCATTCTTCAAAACTAGAACCTTTCTTATCTGTTTGTTTAACTCTGTGCTAGTAAGCTAGTGGGAGCTGTACTAGTCCAGGGTTAACAGTCTTACATAAATCAGAACAGATGGCAGACTTTCTGCAAAGCCAGCTGGCTTCAGTTTGCCTGTGTGTCTGTGTGCAGGACAGGACCTGGCAGTGCAGGTACAGAGAGTAACTCCCTGCATATAATAAACACAACATGCCTCAGTCTTATGGACAGTAGACATACACAGGCAAGTAACTTGCCATGAAAAGACAGAGTGTGCATGTATGAAGATGCTGACACACACCAATTCTTTAAGGTAAAAAAAAAAGAAAAATAAATGAATAAATACAATTTTCAAGGGGTAAAATGTATTAAAAGAATTTTTATTAACACAGTCCATTGTTTTAAATGAGGAATAAATCAACCTCTGAACAGATTAGGAGTGCTTGTAAACATCAGCTTGCAGTCAACCCTTCCATGGGGGGTTGGGTAGATTTTGGATAAGAACAGGTGGGGGAAGGGGGGGTAGTGTAGTCAGACCTATGAGTGGGAACTGCTCTGGATGAGAGATAGGCTGTAAGGACCATTTACACATGAACAGCTTTAACTAACAGCTGATCGAGGTGGTGAGAAAGTACAGAAACGTTTCCAACACACGCTAAATAAAGGCACGGCTACTGCCGCATGCACAGTCCTGCACTGTCACCAACCAATTTTCACATAAAATAAAAAATAAGCAGGTCCACCGGCTCATTGCACATAGAGATACAGACGAGCGCCCCTGCCTCGTCTCGCGGAGTATGAAATGCAATGGCGAAAAATAACCTTTTTCTCGCTCTTGCGGCCTTGAGTGCAAGAACAAATTTTGCGCTTCTCGCGGAGTATGTAGAGGCCTTTACTTCACAAGTTCACCTCTTTAACAGATATAAAGTGCATCTATTCCTATGACCGTGCCTACTAAAATATACCTTTTCTGATTATTTAAAGGTGATCAAGAATGGTTGAGTGGGGTATGAATCCTTGTTCTGTGATGTGATAAGTAGGCAAAAAAAATTGGTTGGGTCTGTAATGGTTCAGAACCTTCTTAAGGCTCATAAATGCTCCCTGACGGACGTAATCTGGGGCGTCCGTTCCAAATGTCTTCATGCGTCGCTGCCTTCATACTTCCATGCGTCGTTTCTGTTGCTATAGCTAACCTCCGCTAAGCGGCAGTGCTAAGTTTATTGTGAACTCTGCGATAAGGCGTTAGTTTCAGACGCCGGCTGGCAGCACAAACGCGCTGCCATAAAGTTGTTTTTAACCACCAACACTCCCTGAACACTTGTAGCTTTATTTCCAAAGCTTGTGCAACTTCTAATGTTTTTTTTCGCCGTCTTCATTCTTCTTCCCTGGTTTGTTTCTGCTCCACTGTGCTCAACACTGACCCCGTTGTTTCCGGTGGTATTCCTCAGTCGTCTGCGTCGAGTGACGGATGCGCAAGGAGCCTGAAAACGCACTGAAAACGCACGTAATACACCCAGAAGACGGACGAACTTTCTGTGCGTGTGCGTATCCGTCATCTGCATCGAGCATAAATGGGCCTTTAAAAGGCTGTCCAGAGTGCTCAGTATGTGTGTTTGGTGAATAAGACATTGTTTTGCCATTTTTGGCGTCGTTTCTGAGCTTATCTGGCAACCTCATTAAGAAATGCACGTAAAACGTTGACGTCATCCGTCGTCGCTGTGAACTACACTCCGTGATTGGCTGGCGGGCATTGCCTTACTGCTAATATCATTAGCCATGGCGTTTTCGGAGATCCAGCCTAATATATCCGAACCAGAATCGGGGGGGGGGCGGAAGACGTTTGCACACCGCTGGCGCAGCCAGGGGAAAGGACATTCGCCATTTTTTCCGCCTTCAAATGGCAGCAGAGAAGAGGTGCGAACGGACTGAAGACATTTCGAAGGGGGCATGTGTGGAATGTTTCTGTGCGCGGGGGGTCTGCTCATCATTATTTGACGAAAGATAATAGTCACAAACACATTGGTGTGTTTTCTGGTGGCAATTCAAAAAATCTAAAAATGTCATAGTCTCTAATATTAATTTCTCAAATTGATATGATAATACTATAGTTCATGATTCACAAATCTAAAATCACCATGTCAAAAATTGATATATGAGGAAACAAACTTAAAAGTTGCAAAGTGGATAATTTGCTGAAAAATACACTCAAAACCTGATTTAGTTTCTCTTGTTAAACGAACACTTGGTATCTTTAATAATTTTATTAAAGTTTTATTTTCATTCATTTGATGATATAGATTACCGAATCAAAACACAACAGAAATATGAATATACAGTTTATGAATTCTATATGTACAGATGAAATAAACCTCACTATGATCAAAATAAAAGCATTTCACACAGTTTTCTCTTATTCATATATTAAGGTCTCCACCTCATATGTTAATAATCTGACATATACATGGTCTCAAAAAGTTTTTTCCATTGAAGACTAAGAAGGTGTCTTACACACACAATCAAAGAGATATAACTAAGAACTGACCACCAGTATATCTAGCAATAGAAAGATGCCCAAGCATAGGTGTAGCCTTTTTGGCATTCTGTGCACATGACAGAAAGGAAAACAGTACAGTATGGTACAGCATATACAGCAGAGATGTGTCCACTTCAGCATGCATTTTCATGATGCAGTAAAACCTTTTCCTCAACCTCTCTGCTTTTGTCATCATAATTTATTGTTTTCAGTGGGGAACAATTCTTCATAAACAAAACACTGTCAGCATCATGGTTTTCATTCCAAACAGCTTTGCTCTAAAAGCCTATACTAGTGTGTTTTTTGGTCGTTCTCATTTGCATTTGGCTTAATATCAGACAGACACTGCAAGAGAAAAGCAGCCATAACACAGGTCAAAGAGAAGGTTTAGAATATTCATAAAGCTGCTTTTGCTTGGCAGAGAACCAGTTATTTTAAAGTCTACAGAAAGGATGCAACTATGCCTTTTGATATAAGCAGCACAATAATGAGCAGTCGAAGACTGGAACATCAGAAGATGCAGCTGGAGAAAGCTGGATGACACCTGCCCCCTGTTGCCTTTAAACACATGAATTCCTCTTGAATTCTTCGTGTATGTGTGTGTGCACAGTCATTCTCAAAAGTATTCATACTGTCCCATTGAAGTAGAGGTTAAATTCGAAATTGTCACTCAAATAATTGGAGATTGATAAAGTAATGATATCAATGTTGCTAAAATATAATTTAGGGAAATAATATTTAGTTTTTTTAATTAAACTGAGTTAAAAAAAAAAAAACAACACGTTAGTCTTTTAGATTTTTGCTTGTTTTTAAGACATATTTCTATCGAACCACAATTCAATGATAATGTCATGGCTTTCTTTTTTTTTTTTTTCATTATTACTTTTGTCAGTTTCAGCTTATTTCAGCGACAACTGTTTTCGTCCCCATCTTTCATGGAATGGTATGAATAATTTTGAGGACGACTGTATGTGTCTGTTTGAGTGTGTGTGGGTAGGTGGCTTGATGCTCCAGTGTCTTTGTCCATGTGACCGTGTAGGCTGTGGATGTGACATTCTGGATTCAGTTATTAGTCATAATCCACCAGGAAGCTGAGGAAAGGCAAAAAGAGAGAGATAAATAACAAGTTATATCACATCTATGAGGGTAATTACGTACAAAATCTTAAAATCATGAATCTAATTTCACATTTAAGTCAGCTTTAGCCTTTGCATGTTTTTTTTATTGTGATGTAATTCATATTTCCATCAGCCACATTATTAATTTTGAACAAAACTACAACATTTGGGAGAGAGGCAATTGAAATGTGGGGTCAAAATATTTCAAACAACATACATTAAGTCCAACAAAGACATGCAAAGATCAAAGTAGGTTTTTACACATCTTATGGCTAACTTTCAATTGTAGGCAGCAAAGTTGAACAGAATAACTATTCTTGGGGCTGAAGCAAAGCTGCTGCAGGAAAAAGAACTATAAAGACACTATCTGGTGACTTTTAACAGAACAGAGACTATCTCAAAGCAGCTTCCAGGAGCAGTGGTATGCTGTTTTATTCATACTTTTATTATTGCCTCCAGAGTCTACCCTGTCCTGCAACTCTGATGTGGATTTCATAAACCATCTCTTCCTCCTAATCAGCGCCTTGTGGCTGCTCACAATTCCCTGACAACCACATACCACTGAAGCAGCTTAACGGCTATTTCACTAAAAATACCGCAATAAGAAATTATAAAAGCCCAACACAGCACAGCATGCAAGTAGATAAAACATCCTTCATGCAAGGACTTCCATTATGGTGCCTGATAATGAGCCTTTTTGAACCGAAACTGCACAGAATCTGTTCTAGTCTAAAGCTGACAACCAGAGAAATCAATTTTCTAAAACTCCGGCTAGAGCATAAAACATTGACAGGTTTAAGCCAACGGCCAATTTTTAGAGAAAAGAGCCCCTTTTTGTTTTGATGTAATACAACATAATCCAGATCTAACAGTTATTTAAAAAACCTTTATTATAAAAATGTTCAAGTCATGATTTAGATTATTTTGATAAACTGAATTTCTTTAATTTCTTTTATTGTTTTCTGTTTTCAAATATCCAGAATGGCCTTATTCCTCTCCTTTTTTTCAGTCTTCTGCTTTTTTAATCAGCCATTCAGAGCACCGGAACACACGCAGTTTTCAGTATCAACACCAGGACTGTTCAGTCTATGTCTGAGACAAAGCTTACTGTTACATACATTTGAGCCACAGATGTGGAAGTAAACCAACTACTGTAGCTTAGCAACGGGCAAAACCTAAACAGCCCACACAGCTACCTCACCATCTGCACATGAAGGCAACGAAGCAGAAATAATAATTAATGCCTTTTGAATTCTGATGTTCACATAGAAGAGTGTTTCCTTCAACAAATTAATCAAATGTCAAGTTTAGAGAGTCATGATAGTGGCCTAGGCTCAAGTGGCAGTGAATCACGCCACTCTGCCGTGTGCAGAGGAGCCAGTGACGTGGTAATGAGCAGAGTGCAGGTTGAGTGTGCGTCAGTTGGCTGTCACTTTGCCATATATGATATCCCCCTCTCCTTTTTATCCACACACATATGAATATGTCTGTTTTGGGTTTGCCTTTACTCTTTTATGATGCTCATGTATCTCATTCAGCTGCTCTAGGTCTGACAATTGGTTTGTTTAGAAGTCTAATATTTCTGCATTAATATTAATGGATTAAGAAAACTGATATTTTAGCACATTTGTTACCATTTAGCTCCATTAGTACAGTTTTCATGGTCAGGGACAGTTCTGTGACTTAAATGCATCTTGTGACAAAATATCTAATGTAGCAATTAAGATAAAAGCTAAATGTGGAAAAAGCATCAAACTAACTGGAAAAAGAACATTCCATAATTCTTCAAAATGGACTCTGTTTTCTCTGGTATTTTGTTATTAAATTTTAAGGTCTAATCCTGTTTGCTTACAACTACCTGAGTCTGTCAGTCTCAAATGCAAGGAATTTTCTTATGATTGCATTGTGTTGTTCTGCAACTATTTCCGAGCAGCTTAGAAAAAATACTTTTGGTCAATCTTCTGCAATTTATGCCAATGCAGGGCTCAGGCTTCCAACAACTAGCATCATAGTAAAGCGCTGCATCTGCATACACACAAGCAAACAGATAATGCCTGTAAAGAGAGATCCAGCCACCTCAACAAATTCCAGGAAAGATCTTTCCATCCACATAATATCTAGAGGCACAGAGCCCTCAGAAGGGCCAGCAACACAATGAGGGACCTCTTTTTGTGATTAGTGTATCATGATATGCATCTTTTATTCATAATTATTGTAACATAGTTATGGTGGGGTTGTTGTAACTGTTGATGACACTGAACAGAGAAACAAACCAAGAATTCAACTAAACTAATGACTTCATTACTTTATATGACAATAAGATTTTTGGCCTTGGAGATTGATTTTCTGCTCAATAAATACACAAAGAAATGAATGAATAGTACCACAAGATGACCAGTAATAGGTAGTGATATGCTTACTTGCGGCAAGGTCAGTTTCCAGTTATTCCTAAACTAGTATTTTCTGTCCAAAGAAAAAGAAATCACAGTGGCAAACATCTCTGCAAGCATCAGAAAGCTGACTGATCTTTGTAGCAAAAAGCAAATTAGCAGATAACGAAGTAAGAGCTGCTAGCTCCCTTTTCAGAACATATACGGAAATTGGACTTATGAGTCAGAAATGTACACAAATAATGAGAGAAAAGCATGAAAGCATGATATTAAACAGGAATATTTTGTCTGGGGGCTTGGCCTTATGTTATGTCTCGATCTCACAATATGCTAAGCTTGAAGGGTCTGTGGGAGATTGTTATTACCTCCACCAAGACGGACGTCATGTTCTCAGCGACATAGGTTTGTCTGTCAGCAACGTAACTCAAAACATTCTGGAGAGATTTTGATAACATTTTCAGGAAATTTTAGAAATGGAATAGGAAAGTGATTTGGGGGCGATCTGGCACGCTGCCTGGCTGCAAAGGATTCTTTACTATGGGGAGAAAGGGATAATTTTTGCCATTAGAGCTACTAGCTGCAAAAAATAATGTCAACAATCCTTGTCAAAAAAAAAATTCCAATGGCTTGGTGGAGCTATCTGCTTTTCTAGTTTCATATGTACACTTAGAACTATAAATACTGTATGTGTGAATGCACTCCCAGACACACACATACACACCTGGGAGCAACATAGTGGAAACTACTTCAGCATCCTCCAACATGTCAATGACGCAGCGCTGGAAGTCTTTGCTGCTGTTGGACTGAAGATAGCTGCAGGGACAGGTAGCAAAGAGACAAAATAGACTTTAAAAGATTTAATGAGAACAAGCAAAGCTTATCAGAATATGCATATTTGTGTTGAAACAGGATGCCCTCATTGATCTCCTACTGTATGAACACACTGAGTGCAGTAAACCTGCATTTAAAAATCATTTTATGTACAAGCTGATATGATTTAGTATATATAATATTTATTGTATAAATGCATTGCACAAATACATATCAAAAGATCCAAATATTTTCATTTCACTAAGTGTGTTTTCCAAAACAAAAAGTCTCAAGAACAAAAAAAAGTGATATAATTTGATCAAAGCAATTAGGCAAGGCAAGGCAAGTTTATTTGTATAGCACATTTCGTGTACATGACAATTCAAGGTGCGTTACATACAAACATTAGAAACATTACAGTAGGGTACTAAAAAAACGCAATAAAAAATAATTAAAATCAAAAGTAAAATCACAAAATAAGAATATGTATAAATAAAGAAACCCGCAGAGAGAAATAAAGTGATAATAATGCTCTTTAAGTGATAATAGGGTGACTTCACAATGACAACTGAAGTTCAGGTATGGTGTAAGATAGCTGTCAATTAGAATTTGTGTGCACAAAACCACAACCGTGCATAATCATATAAAGTTGTGCATAAACAAAAAATTGTAAATTCACATCTTTGTAAAATCACA
>JAVQJG010169874.1:0-13577 GCA_036024015.1 Craterocephalus amniculus
TTCAGTTGATTTGTAATGAATACACAATGTATGACATTTCATGTTTTTTAATTGCATTACAGGAAATAAAGAACTTTATCACAATATTCTAATTTTCTGAGACAGACCTGTATATGAAATGTGATGGAGGTGTATAAAAAAAACCCAAAAAAAAAACCAAATAAACAAGAAAAACATTCTTTAAGATCAAAATGCTATTTGGTGAATGATTCCACAAATTAGGACACAAAGTTATTGTCAAGCAGCTGAAGAAGATGGAGATTAAACTTGTTGTAGTTGTGTTTTCTTTATTCTCACTTTAGAGGAAGCAGAAGCCAACATATGAGAGATGGTCATGATGTTCAGGATGAGATCAGGAGAAAAAGCTGGCGTGGTCAGATTTAGCCATTTCTAAAGATAAATAACTTCCATCTAAGGGGAAATATTGTTCTGTCTCATGCAGAACTGCTCCCATTATTCCCATCTAATAGTCAACAGCTAATATCTTTACAGTTTCTAACTTGTCTTTTCCATTTATCACAGCCATGGTTTTGTATGAGCCAAAAAGCCACTCCCTGGGTTTGCCTGGAAATGCTGTGACAAGCCGTGTAACACTATAATTCATTCAGCCTATGTTAACTGCTGGGTATTCACATTAGGCATATGATGGGAAATAATGTGGAGTTTACAGCATGAAATAGGCCTGTGTACATTATTACCACAGCATAACTTCCAAGTCATTGATATGTTAACAAAAATATCTTAGTTTTCTTTTAACAAACTTTACGTAAATGATTTACAAAGTTTGGCATAGATAAAATAACAAGAAAGTTTGGGGGGAGGAAGTATGTTGCATAGCAGAGCCCTACGCTAATTTAGCATTAAGTTGGATGTGTAATTGTTCAAAAGTCACTTACCTTTAAAAATCACTGAGACAATTGGATCGGGACTTCCCAGTTTCTTCTTAGGGAGACCCTTGGCCGACTCTACTACAACCCGCAACATGGTAGGAAAAGGTATGATTTGTAAAGAAAAAGAAGAAGAAAAGAAAAAGTTCAACGCTTTGGCATCCTCAGTCCATCATTGAAAGCTGACGGGCAGAACTAAGCTGTAGCTTTATGCGCGAGCTGTGGGTGAGGATGGGGGGGTGGGGTGGGGTGGGGTGGGTCACAGGAGTCCAATTAAATCCAGTCCAGTCCTTGAATTTATGAGCGTCTGCTGCCATCTGTGAGTCTAAGAGGAGATGGCAAAAAGAGCAGGAATCGCGCTTGATTTAGTGGGTGCGATGTTTGATTGAATAAAATTGTGTGTAGGCTCAAACACACACACACACACATGGCTGGAAAAGGCGTAGATTTTTCTTTTAATAATTATTTTGCTAACTGATTGTTTGCTGGTCTAAGATAAGTTACAAACCAAACTCGCCTCAGCAGCACGCGACCTGCAGTTTCCCATTTATGTTGCTGTGGCGCCATCTGGTCGCTGTACTGAGCAACACGTCAAATATCCATCCAGACTATAAACATATCGACACGTGACCAAGAATATGTCATGTTCATCAGGAGCGCCCGAGAAATAAAAACTAGCCTAAAAGACCATGTAACTTAGGGTAGCACTAGAGAGGCAGAAACACAAACTGAGACAATCAGCTGAGTATCTGTTTGTGAGTAAAGCCACAGAAGGGTGTGACTGTGTCAGCACATGTGTGTGGAGTGAAGATGATTTAAGGAAGAGTGATCATGCAGATGCCAACTCGTCTGCTAAGAGGTCAGGTCAGCAGCAGGCCAAGGGCACCCCAAGACCAGGACAATCAGTAGCCACCCCAGAACACAGATCCCCCCAAAAATAAAAATAAATGTCTGATAACATGGTGAATATGAGTTGTATTTCCTTGAATTGTTTGTATCAGTCTCAAGGCACCAAATCAGCTTTCCTGCTGTTTACATCTCAGCATTCAGAGGGCTAAAAATGGTGGCCTAACCCGCAATTTATAGCCACTTTCAATTATTTTAGATGCAAGTCAGCTACTCTGACTTTGAACTACAGTGGTGAAACAGAAGGATTTTTGCCTGAAAGAGCAAGAAGCACATGGAACACATTAAGCGTTGTACTTTTGGCTGTATAATTTTAATGTTTATTGAAATGTTCTTGGTCGGTGTACTTTCTTTGCGCCAAAATATTGACTTCGTAACATTAAACTTTATTAAACATTAAACACTAAAAAGATGTGAAGCCTCTGTCGAAGAGTTTGGCTAAAATTAGGTAAAGCTATAAGACAGCGATCCCAAACACAGTAGCAGCATATTGGCTGACCAAGAAACACAAGGAGTCACAATGGTCCAATTAAAGTGTAGATATGAACTTCAGGACAAATGTCTATCTAAATCATAACTTAGATAAACTGTAAATCTTTCAATAAGTTGCTGAAAATATTCAAAATGATTTTCTGTGTAAGGAGACAGACTAGACTAGACGTCATTGCCCAGCAGACCAGACTCCACTGGGACTTTGGTTCCTTCTTTAAACTTATTGTGGGAAGGTCCTTCTCACTGAAATGGGGAGCAAAAGTGCAGTGGGTGGCTTGGAAATAATTAAACCGCATTAGTTAAAGAACTGAGAGAACATGACAAAGAAGCATTACTTGTTGTTTTTACTCCTTTCCTCTTCGAATATCGGTGTTGTTCTGAACATCATCTTATAAGGATTTCTCTACGGTCCGCACAAGGCTAAAATATGATATGTTGGATCATGTTAAAGTTATCCATCTCAGCTCCCCTGCCCCCTGACTAACTCGGCCTCTTTAAATGATTAACCCTCTGAGGATTTGTGTATGTTTCTGTAACCCCAGAAGACAAGGAGTTTCTTTGGAAACTCTTGGCCTTATACTGTATCTTAGTCAGAGCTGACTTCTTTCTTCTTTTTCTCTTTTTTTTCTTTTTCAGGTCAAACACTGGTGATGGATGGCTTTTTGATCTGTGTATGCACACATTCCTTTCCTGGCTTTGTTTGAAGTTTGCATGACAAGACAGAGGATGGGAGGGAGACAAAGGCTCTGCATGTGTAGCTCTCACATTGGCCTCAACTCTACGAGAAGAAGTGACCGCAGCATTTTCTTCCTGCGTCCAGTCAGATATTGAACATAAAATTTGGACGGTATAATTAGGAGATTTTAAAAGGGGTTTGGACCCTAAGGACAGAGGATCCATCATCATGGATGCGTTGAGAAAAAACAAGTCCCTGTGGAGGCTTTATGACAAGGAGTTGCCACACAGCAGGTTTCGGTGAGTTTTACAACATGAAAAGTTTCGCTCTTCTCTTTCTTATAGTTTAGCAGACATTTAAATTTAGAAATACAATGAGAATTTTAAAATGATCATTTTTGGACAAGAGTTGATGCTGAGTAGATGTGTGGTATCATCTCATCTCAAATTTCCTTCCATCAATTCACATGAAGTAAAAACTGGACAGTTTTGATTTTCATTCGCTGTTCATCGATCCAGTTCTAGAAAAGCCCACCAAGTCAAAGTGAATTAAACTACATTTACCATTACATTACTTTAGCCATAACCTTTCAAATATACTTTCAAATATCCACATTTTCTCAATTTATATACTTTCTCCTTTTAGCTCACTCTGCTTTACCCAAACTCTTTCAGATGCAGTCACCTCTTAAATATCCCTTTTTAGCAAACTACTTTCCATTTATTATTTAATTACTTTATGGTTCTCCTGGCTGATTGTGAGAAATGATGTAAAAGACTTCTCATGCGTGTCTTGAAAGACCTGGGAAAAGAACTCCAACTGCAGAGACATGTGACTTATTGTTCATAGTTTCCCTGAGCAACAGGCCCACACAGAGACTGCTGCTGCTGGTGGCGAGGAACAACGCTCTCATTTTGTTCAACACATCCCCCAACCCTTTCCTAATGCTTCGATATGAATTCATTTCACTAACAAGAAAAAAAATCATACCTTTGTCATTTAGATCAGAAATGTATTGTGGCTGTGCTGCCACATGAGAGCGCTACGTTCATTCTTTTAACATCAGAGACTTGGTGGCCTTAATAAAGACTCAAATAGGTGATACTTGGATGCCAAAGTGTCACTGTTTATGAAGACATTTCTGCAAACTATTTCATTTTACTTTCAAAACCGTGCTGCTGTCAGTGATCCAGCTTGTGGCGCCAGTCCTGCTGAGAAACTCAACCCAGAGCACCTGCATCTGCTGAGAAAAGCGTTCATCTGCCCAAAAGGTGGACATATTACCCAGGCAAACAGGCAGAGAGACAGAAGTGAAGAGACCGGAATGAAGTTTGAAGAATTTCGGGATGTGCTGAGGTCTGTGATTGGTCCAACGATGGATGAGTCATGGGTGGAGACATTCTTCAGTGAGGTAAAGAGAAAGGGAGCTTCATTAAATGTGTCAAACAAGCACTTTACATCACATACAAAGGATGGGCAGTAGCACAGAATCCCATTAGTTATTGCTGATATGAATTTAGCATGGCGTGAAAATATGAAATAGTGTTTCTACACTATGACTGTTTTCATACACAGGTTGATATTTGCTGCACAGGACAAGTGAAGTGGCAGCAACTGTGTTCCTACTTGCTTCTGGAGTACAATGAAAGGCAACGTGCATCCAGTCCCAGGGCCGCTCTGCTGGACGCCCAGCCTCAGTTCAGACACTGCTCTCACAACAAGGTCAATATTTGAAATGAAACTGTCAGCTGTGGCAAAAGATGAAAAAAAGGATAACTTGGAGAATCAGAGGCAACGGACATGATTTGGAGGGAAATATGTGGAAACCAAGAAAATTGTGAAGAAGGGAAAGGATTTGATCTAATATAGAACATGATACACAGTGCACACAGCCTTGACCCAGGCACTGACCAAAATCTGCTTAATCTTTACTCTTTTATTTTTAATATTCAATGGAAATACTTTTTGTGTGTCTTTTAAAATGCTTTTTAAAAGAGAGAAAAAAATGCAGGGGTAGTTGAGACATTTTCATTATAGGGGACCGCAGGCAGTGGAACAAAATGGGAAATGTGTTGCACATATAATTAAGACCTTTTTTAAAAAAAATGGGTGTGTTTTACAGATTTGATTGTTGGAGCTAACATGACCATCTGATGAACAAGCTGAAGTGGAATCTGTAAAGAAAAACTGCCAATATGTACTGGCATTGTTCTTGTAGTATGCAAGGCTTTGTTGATGCGTTTGGTTGGGTCATCAAGAAAGAGCTTCTCTGAAAATTGACCATTTGTATTTTTAGGACTTGTGAAATTTTCTCAGATTTGACAGAAGAAACTTTGAAAGGAAGAAAATCACTAATACTAAAGATGAATCATCTTTGCTGTAATTACCTCAAAGAAAATGCAAAATCCTGAGGGGATTGCCACAAAGACATTAATTATTTCATTATGTAAAAAAAAAAACCTGAAAAGCATGAATATTGTTGTATTTGTCGCTCTGCAGCGGGAACCAACAGTTCGTGTGATCGCTGTTACACATCCCCCTCCTCTCCGTTACATTAGTGTCAGTAAGGGTGGTCAGATCACCGTTTGGAACAGCAACCTTCACATCCTGAAAACTTTTATGGTGAGTGGCGTCATGTTACTACTTTCATTCTCACAAAAACATCTCAACAAACACTCTTCTTTCAATCAGCTTGCCGAAGACCCGACAGAGGAAGTTGCCAACACGAGGAGGTTCAGAGGCTGGACCACGGATGCTGTGTATATGAGCAACGTCCGCAAGGTTGCCATTGCAACCGACTCCAGAGATTTGCACTTTGTGGACATGTCCCACTCCCTCAGCGGAATATTGGAGGATGTCCATCTCTATGGTAGTTTGCAAACAATTTTTAAATAAAACTGGGATGTTCACAAATGAAAATGTCACAATGATAACTTACTTTATGCTCTGCTCAGGATTCCGCAGTATCCCAACTGCTCTTTGTTACTGGCATGATGTACAGGTAGGACTATCATTCACTTCAGCTTCAACTGAACTAGTTTTATGAGTAAATGATTTAATCTGAGGGGTTTTTGTCCTGAAGTATCCAGATCAACCGCCACTGCTGCTCCTGGGGGACGAAAAAGGAGGAATCCACCTGTTGTGGTTTCTGAAAGGGCTTTTCAAGAATCCAGCCAAAAAAGAAAAAGGCCCACAAAGGATCTTTTTCCCAGTAGGCTTTACCTCCATATTCATCAAACGCAGTTAGATTGTTGTGGAGAAAAGCGGAAATGTTTGAAATGCAGCTGTTTTGTACTCTAATTTTTTAATATTTTTCAAATTGTTTCATCTGTGCTTTCGAAAGGACCTCAGTAAAGACGGCAATATGGTATCCTACCAACACATTCCCAAAATTCACCAGCAATCACAAGCAATCAACAGAGTGATGTTTGATCCTGATACTAACGTCATCATGACTTCATCAGAGAGTGACACCGCCTCTGTCGTCTTTATCAATGTGTCATTGAAGCGGGAACCTCATGTTTGGACATTTAAGCAGGTAACTTAAAACCCCATAGCCAATGTTTTGTGCAACCTTTGTCTTTTGATAAAAACACACCTGAAAGACTTGACACAGTTCTCCTCTTTGTCACTTTGTGGTCTATAATCTCAGCTTTTATCAGTGTACTGAGCCTTTTTTTGATCGCATTGAGGTCAATGCGATCTGGGTGACACTGACCTTAAAAGGGCATGCAAGGTTACACAATCGAAATCTGTTGTTGAAAATTATTTATATGGCCTTGAACGGGCATGAGTGTTATAACTATATTATATAACACATTGGGTTTATCTATAAGAATTAGAAAGGAGTTAGTCATTGGTAAAGTTTTCATGGTTTTCAGCATGTAGTGGCAGGTAGAGTCGCTGCTGAAAAGTGGGTACAGTTGATCCACAAGACACTATTAAAGTGGGTGGGGAGCCTAAATGAACACAAGTTTATACTCCAGTTTACAGTCTGAACATTTTTACACTGCAGCCACTTATAATAACTCCCTCACTGAAAATTTGCAAGATGGTTTGAGTGTTGTAAAAGAACCGTGTATTCAACACAATCTCCTGTGTGCATCAATCTACACAGCATCATCGCCTCTGTTTTGGTCTTTTTGTCTCATTTCAGGGGGCAAAGTGTTTTGACTACAATCCTTCTCTGCAGTTGTTGGTCACAGGAGGTTGTGACCAAACAGTCAGGCTGTGGACACGATATGTGACCTCCAGTCCTGTAGCAACACTGCGAGGTCATCGTACCACTGTGTTAGATGTTGCAATCTACCAACCTGTCACGCAGATCTTCAGCTACTCCAGAGATTCTGTGAGTCTTTACATTTGCAACAAGAGCTGTAAAAAGCAGGAAGGTGTACACATGTCGTAGTTAATCAATCTGTTGTGTGTTTTCTTGTCAGGAGCTGCGAGTTTGGGATATTTTTACACATCTCTGCTTGAAAACAGTCAGCTTACAATTTCCCTGCTTGCAGCCAGCTCGCATCTCAGAATACGGCAACTTCCCGTTCCTGCTGCTGAGCCCGCCTCTTCCCGAGGAGACGCGGCCTCATTTAATGGTGGGCTGCAAAGACTACCTGGCGTACCTCGGTCTGGCTGAAACAAGAAGAGGAGGGAGTGGGTGGTTGACAGATGGAGGAAGGGGCTGTGGGACTCATTTCGCGCCATCACTCTCTTGTGCGCTGTTCAACCCCTCTCTGCGACAGGTGGTGACCGGACACGTCGACTCATCCATGTCCGTGTGGGATGTAGAGACAGGAAAGAGACATCTCCATGTTTTAAATGCACATGGAGAGGAGGCAATCACCTGCATGGAGCTGGACTCTTCTCACAGAAGGCTGATCACCGCGGCGTGTAATGGCACTATCAAGGTTTTAATACCACATCCCATCACTGCCAACATCTACATGAATGAATTTGTTGCATCAGTTAGAGACAGTTTTGTATAAAATAACTCTTTAAATCTTGGTCGTATTTGTTTTCACTACTTCCACGCAGGTATGGAATTTACTGAATGGGCTTAATTTGCACAAGTTGGAACCGGTCACCAACTCGGAGGTCACTGGACTTGTCTGTCTCCATGACAACTGGCTTTTGGCTGTAGGGTGGAGCCAGCAGGTCATTCAGTACGACATTGCAGGAGCCAAGGTAAAAGCAAGGATGTTTTGTTGAATAAACTACTGCTTTTTCACATAGATTATTGTTTTAAGGATCACGGGACAGAAATGGTTGAAAGATACGTCACATTCATCTCAAGCATTGTAGGAATAGATTTTGCATGTGCTCTGATGTACCTGTAACCAAAATGTGTCGTCACAGGGAGTTTGCTTGTATATTGCTGCAGCATATTAGGAGGGGACTCAAATTTAGTAGTAGATATAGATTTAGACTGTAGTATATTTAATCTTTCTACTCCAATTTGACCTGGCGCTCATCAGTGATGTTAACTACCAGTTTTATACCAAATGCCATATCTTCTTTAAAGAGATAATAAAGGTGAGGTGATAAGTGTAATCTAAATGTAATTTAGGATTTAAATTATTTATGTAGAATAAATTGTTTTCAGACAGCAGTTTTATATTTTCACATTTTCTCCAGTCAGCGTGACAGTGCAAAGCCATCAACAAGACCGTTCATCACTACAGTTTTACCCCATATACATTGCTACAGTACAAAATGTTGCATGTGGTCAAAGCCAGAATACACACTCCAGATTTTTTAACTGGTTTTGCTTATATTGTACTCTAAATGGTTGATAAACATCAAAGCTTTATCCCTTTTTTGTCATCTTACAAAATAAGTCATTATCCTGAGAAAATTGGTTGTGTTGTTTGTTTTAGTGAGACATCACTGACAGAGACTTGTTTGGAAAATGGAACAATACCTGTTTTAATAAGGAAGAATCTAATATAAGCTGAAGCAAATCTTTTGGTGAACAATGAAGTTTGATGTCCAAAGAATAAATGCCGCTATGGTCTGGGAAGGGGAAAGGCAGCAGAAGTGAAATTAAATGAGGGTTGGCTGGATGGTAAATTAAAAAGGAAGATCATTGGACCAGATGAGTGATGTCATGATTAATGGACAACTCTGGATCGTGTGAAACAGAAGAAAAGTGGCAGAAAGCAGGAGAAAGCTCAGGGATAAAGAAATAAAGTAAATGAAGTACATTAGATCTCCCTTTATAGCTGAAGCTTCATAAATACAAAAAGGGAGACAACATTTTAATTGAGGGTCACAAAGGACAAAGTTATTCAAAGCTATTTAATGATGGACGGATTATTGGCCAGAAATTCATAGAGCAATAAGACATCAATCAGTCCCACAATCATCGTCTGTACCGGGCCAGTATAACACCACAGTCTTAGTCAAGAGGTTAAAACAGTTATTTGACCATTAGTCTAGACAGTTTTACTTTTTTACAAGTTTTCCCTACATGTTGAAAGTGAGATGAGTCCCACACAAACAGCTGTCCCCACAGTGGCAAATCCAGTTCAGACTTGTGCTTTTCTAAAGAATGCCGACAATTTAAGCCTCTAAAGAGATACTTTTTACTTTTCCAGGAGTAACGCCAGACCCATTCCTTCATAATCAGCCAGTTCACACTTTTAGTTAGGCCTCACATCTTTCCATTTAGACATGAAATATCATTTTCTTTTCAGTACATGGGTTGATGTCTCTATTTTTACTGGCATGTTATGAAATATAAATGTCTGTAAGTAGGCCTACTGTCGTACTTTCACAGCTTAGATTCTTGTGTTTCCTTGTTTTACCACTTTAACTGTAACAACAAACTGCTCTGTGGTTTTAGTCATCATTTAAGTAGACAGGAGAAAAATTCGGAATTTTATCCCTTTCCACCACAGTCAAAGTGTTGTTCTGTTTTTCCTCTTTTTGAAAAAATTTAAAGCGATGACTTGACATCAGCACACGGTATAAATTACAGATTGGCACATGTACCCGGTGAGATCAAAGACATGTGCAACAGCATTTTCAGCGTCCACCTGCTGAGCTTCCAGATGGTCCATCGTAAAAAGCTCACCACAGCATGGGAGCCCAGAGGTGTAAACAAAATCAGCACTCTGGGGGAAGAAACAGAGCTGCTTTCCACAAGGCAACACAAACTATTCCTTTTTATTTCAGAACCACAATTGTTTCACAACGCAAGGATTCTCCTTCATCTTTGCAATAAAATGTTACAGCTGATGACACCTAAATAAAAAGTTTGTTTCTTTTGCTTCAATATTTACAACTGTGTGTATGCTGCGCCTGTAGGACATGAAAGTGAGCGCAGACATGTCTTGGAAGTCCCGGGGTGCTCACAAATCAGACATCTTGGCCGTGTGTCAGTGCTCCTCTTTAGGAGTTGTCGCCACGGCAAGTTACGATGGAGAGGTCATCATCTGGAGGCTGGAGACACAAGGGACGTTTCTGCATCTTCGGAGGGAGACACAAAAGGGGTAAGAAGATGCCATCAGGTTTAGATAGATTGCTGCTATAAATAAGAAGATTAAATAATGTATCTTCACATAAGGATTTTCATTAATCATAGATAACACTGATCAGATCTGAATAAACTCAATCTATCGCTTAAGTATTGGCATGATTATACAGGTGTCTGTCGGTAGCTTTGATGATGTGATCAGCTCATCCTGTGTGATTCTGATTCCTCTGATTAAATTTAGCTGAACAGAGGCACATCTTAAAAAAGCAGCATGTCACACCCTACGGCTGCCATTATTTCATCCTATTCCAGTGATCAATACCTGACAAAAGTCCTTGGCACACAAGGCTAATCATACAACATGACCTGACATTCTTTATTCATGACTTTAAGACATTTTAAAGATACTACAATAAAGACTTTTCTGCAGGAGTTCAATTATTTTCAGTACTTGATATTCATGTTAGTTTTTATGCAATTCCTGCAGTTATTCATTAGTCATAAAGTGTAATGAAGCTAAAAGGGAAAATGCTAATAATTTCAACGGATTTCAAAGGATGTGGTGGACCTTAAGCAATCAGACAAGTAATGCAAACAAAACCAACACAGAAACTATCATTAACTATCCAAGCAAAGCATCAGTTTTTGTGAGGTGGAAAATGTTAAAACTAAGCTCCATTTAGTTAAGTCAAGTTTATTTGTAAAGCACATTTCATGTTCAAGGTGCTTTACATAAAAGCATGAGAAACTCTGCAGTGGGTTGCAGAAGCATTAAGAAGAACTAAAACAGAAGTGAAATAAAATAATACACAACAAAAGAAAATAGGAAATGTCACTTGTTTACACAAAAGGCTGCAAATAGAAATGTTTTTAAACCGGATTAAAACTGCCGAGCAGACCCACAGGTCTCTGAGAGTTTGTCCCACATGTGAGGAGCATAAAAACTGAACGCTGCCTCTTCATGTTTAGCTCTGACTCTGGGAACAGAAAGTAGACCTGACCCTGAAGACCTGAGGGATCAGAAGATCTTGAATGTATTTTGGCCATGGAGCCTAAAAGTTAAATAATCATGTTTTTATTGAAACTCTGTCAGCACAGTTTTCCAATTCTAGCTGAAGCTTGGTGGTTACCCATTTTGTCAGGGCTAAACCTTTAGTGGGTCAACACCCATTCATACTTTTTTCTTCTTTTTCTCCTCGTGCGTTTCTAGGCTGGTCCTCCCTATGAACAGCCTCCTGTTCCTTCAGTTTCGAGCAGGAAACAAAACGTTAAGAAACAGGGGCATCCTGGTATCATCACAGGCTGGTTTTCTGTACTTCTGGAGCATCACTGGAGACAGACATGCCTATGGTGAGATGGACACCATGTAAATTGATAGAAAAATATATATATTGCAGCCGGGAACCGGATTTGGAGTAATATTCTTACTGCAAAACAAGTTGACAAGCCGCTGTCAGCTTTAATGATCCTCCTGCTATAAGATGGATTAACATACAGCTCAAGCAGTTCGGCTGAACTGCTGCCTTGGCCTCCTGCCGGTACCATTCCTGGCAGGCCACAACTATGTCTCTTTCCAGATCCCATCTGTGTTTAGTGGTGTGGGATTCAGGCACTGTGACCGCTGCATATGTGTACGAGCTTGCATGGGTGTGTTTGTGCATGTGTACGTGAACCACTGCAACACTGTGTGCCTCTATAGGTCTGTACATTTTTCTAGCAGATAGGAATTCCATAACATGACAGAACAAGTGACAAAACAGAAAGGGGTGAAGTATGGAAGTTTAGCCTCGTTTCTGTCATTTCAAGATTGTTGAAATTAGCTAAAAATCTGAGTGGACTTGCTTGCGTGTAACTTAAAGTGAACAAGTTACTGTTTGCATGAATATAGGAGTCTTTCACAACCAGAGTTCTTCTAGACTGTGCTTTAGAGAGTATTTGAAAGCAACCACATAAGTAGTTTCTGTGCCCTTATTCCAGGTCAGTTCTATGCTCCAGAGCAGCCAGGAGAAAGTGTGATCAGCCTTAGCTCAAATCAGAATAAAAACAACATCCTGGTTTCGGGTGACACAACAGGACATCTTCAGATCTGGGATATTTCCTCCTATGCCCTTGACATCCAACCTGAAGTAAGCTGGCAAATGTAAATAATCCATGTTGTATATTCTACTGCTAATGTGTTTTGTTTCCATGCAGTCAACTTTTGAAAGGCCTCCTCTGCTGCAGCGTTGGAGAGCTCATAAAAAGCCGCTGGTGTGTGTAGAAGTCCTGGAGATAGCTGGTAGATGTTTTATCCTTGCAGCATCCACCAACGGATCTGCTGGACTGTGGTCAAAGGACGGCAGTCACGTGGGTATTTTTGGACAAGAGGTGGTGTGGAATATCTCTGATCCAGCTACTTTCTGCAGGTGAGAGAAACAAGATGATTTCCATCCAAGATGATGGGAGGCTTGTAGAATTAGCCATCTCACACACATCCACAACATAAGCATGGCTGGATACATGAAGCAGAATTTTTTTGTTTAGGTTACCGATTATCCACCCATCCATGCATTTTCTATTCCCATTTATTCCACTCTATCATGGATGGGTCACCTGTCTTTCACAGGTAAATTAGGCCTGACACTGTGAGCTGTGCTGTAAATAACACATTGACCAGTGACCCATAAATGGACTGTACTTGTAAAACACGTTTTCAGTCATGTGACTGTGAAAAGCTTTGACACTATATCACGTTCACACAGCACCTCTGAATGTGTTCTTCAAGAAGAGAAAGAAAGAACAAGAGGAAGTGGAAAAGATTCTCACTCTTCCACTAAGATTTCAGTCTGGATAGATTCAGAAGTCTTTGCTTTTCCCAAGTCTTCATGTTATATTTGTTGCATGTAGGGTCACAAGGACCATAAAGAGGGAATCTGTCATGAATATTTTGTTTAAAGGGGATAAAAAGGCTTTTGTGGTCTGTAAATTAGGAACATACTAAAAGATTTATCTGTTTAAAATTGATCTGTTCCTCATGGACAGTGTAACCTTAAAGTCTGAGCATTTGGGGAAAAGGCTGACACTGAAAACATTCAGTTTTCTTTCTGTCAGTTTTTATTCCCCACTCTTCAGTCACTGCCTGTGTGATTTCTAATTCAAG
>JAVQJG010169884.1:0-14478 GCA_036024015.1 Craterocephalus amniculus
GGTTAAGTGTCTTGCCCAAGGACACAATAGTTGATTGGGGCAGATTTTGAACTGCCAACCTTCGGGCCATTGAACAATCTCCTCTACCATCTGAGTCTTACTTCCCTGGGAAAGCACAAATCGAGCATTTTAACGAACATTTTATCTGCAATATGTGGCTTACGTTGTAAAACTGGCTTTTCTGAAGTAGTCTACATCTCTTTTATCATCATTACGTGAGATAAGCCCAGCATACAACACTGGTCTTAACTGATATTTTCTGTTACTTTAGCTGAAATATTTGCATTTTCTATGTTTAAACTAGTGATAAAAAGAGTAAAAAATTCAAGATGAAATGTTTTTTTTTTCTGCATCTGCAAAAATAGCCGAACCACAGAGAGCATTTTCTAACCAGCGCTTTTCCTCTGCTCATGCAAACGAAATTTACATGATAAAATTTGCATAAATCAGCAAAACCCATGCATCACTGATACATCCGTCTCTCCAAATCCACTTAATCTTCATATTTGTTTGAGGCCTGAGGCAAACATCTGGTACAATGACATTTTACACGACACTAAACCATCACCTGGATGTCTCCTAAATCTGATTTAGTAGATTTTCACTGAAAGACTTTACTGGAAACTATCAGAACAATTAGACAATGGCTCCCAGCTATCAGTGGAGAGAAAATCATTAAAAAATTTGCAATGACATAAACTATCTTTTTTGTACCACAATAATTACAGAAGGAGTACTTCTGAAAAATAAGTGCATATATACAGCGGTGATGGGAAGAGATGGAGAGTGGCCATTAGATTATGAGTCATGGGCACTGGGGATTTTGTCCACACATGTTTTGTCTCCTTTCTGAGAGAAGCTTTATTATTGATTCAATATCCAATGTTGAAGACTGAAAATGGATAAGAAGCATGGCTTGCTTTCTGTTGTATGAATTATAAATGTACTAAATGGGTTGACTCTCTTTAACCCAAAACCCATTATTAACGGATTCTAAAAGCATATAAATATACTAGCACTGACATTGTGTTCAGTGTGGGCTTTCCTTTGGCTGAATAGACTGGGGACACGCAGCAAAGCAAGTTATGTGTCTGACAAGATTGGACCCTCCAACACCAATCACCACCTAGCTGAAAGGTGTTTCTTTACAGTGTGGAAGTGGCATGGACAGCTTATGATAGGAACCGAGCTAACAATGGGGCATGGATGTCATTAAAATGTGCAGGCACTTCCAACAAAGGAGCTGTCGGGCCATTTTCCAGAAAAAAAACAGTAGATAAGTGGACCCCGCTTAGTTTAACTGGACAAGTCTCAAGCCAGAGGGTCAGGCAGTGAAAGGAAAGGTGATGCAATAGAAAGGGATACGCAATTTCTCTTTAAAATGAACACTTTCAGTGCCTGCTTTTTATTCTCTAACTGCATTTTGTGCAGT
The DNA here is from genome assembly GCA_036024015.1 of Craterocephalus amniculus. Lineage (NCBI taxonomy): Eukaryota > Metazoa > Chordata > Actinopteri > Atheriniformes > Atherinidae > Craterocephalus > Craterocephalus amniculus. Next base: position 1,433 of record JAVQJG010169884.1, read on the forward strand.
AAAACTGCTCATTAAAGGTTACAGAATTTTCTACAGCTTGGAACAGAAAATAACCAGGCTACTAAACTCTGTGAAGTAAAGACTCCATCACTCTCTAGCAAAGAAACTTTCATCAACTCCCTAACCCTCATCTGATTCTAGAAATGTAAATTTATTGATACCGTAAGAATGTAAAATGGGATTTTAAAATACTTGTTGATTGTCTTGAAGCTATTTACATTATGTAGTTTGATAGTAAATGGTGTTTCTGAGGCTCTTACAGTAGATTTAAGATTGTGAAAAATAAACTGGTAACAGCATATTTTTGATGCAGCAGAATCACCAATCAGAGATAAAACTATTCCATAAACGATAGGAAATACTAACAGCATAATCTGTTTTTTTTTATCATCAGACTGGTGTCGGTGAAGGTGTCTGATCTACGTCTGACATCACATGGCAACTTTCTATTCATGTAAGCTGTTTATTCTTGATTAACTGAGCATTAACTAAAATTAACTGATTATGTAGAACTGGTTTAACTCTGTTCACATTTTTAAGACCAGACTTACAGTTCAAGGGTGCCAATATTTCAGATATGTCAATTGATGTTTGACGATTTGATGTGTTTCTTCTTTTGATCATCATTTGAGTGCTTGTGAAAATTTTAAGATATTTTAGGTGCAGAAACATAAAAAAAAAACACAAAATAGCGAGCACGAAATAAAATGCACCGCAAATATTTTTGCACCTGTTGTGTTTCCATCAATCCATGCGCAAATAGTCTGCTGTGTAGAAGGAGAGGAAGAAAGTAACAAACAAAAAGAAATGGAGATGAAAATAAGAAGAGGTTAATAGAAATGTGGCAAAGACATCTAAATATGACCAGAAGGACTTGAATATGAGAGAATATTTACCAAAATGTAAATGCAGTTGGAAAAATAAGAAGAACATACAGTAACAGGAGGTTAAGAAGAGATGGAAATATGTTAGATGGGGGGCAAAAAAATATAAAATTAAATTAAAACAATTAAAAAAAAACCTTGGCAAATAACAGTCGACAGAGGATACTTCTCTGACCAATATTAAGCAGCAGGTGCAGCGCTGCTTTCTGCTAGGAGCAGATAAAACTGTATGACACGCCCAGTTGTCCAACAGTATGTGCAGAGTATGCACAACATGAAACATGTTGTTAAAGGCATTGTGGCTGTTGTATGCGCATAATTCTCTTTTGACAGGATGTGTCTAAACAACTGTTTTAATTTTAATCATTCACACGAATGATCTGTTTTAATGAAACAATTTGGTTCCAGAAGATTTTTTTCAGTCGGTCAATGAAACAATGTGAAAATATTCTGAATCAGACTGTTGCTCATCCAGCTGCAGCCGTCTGTGCGCCAAGTCCAGTCCGTTAACATCTTCCTTTCAAACGCGGTATTTATAGGTGCAAAAACAGCCAGCAACAATCAGTTGCAATAAATCAAATTGCGCCTGAAAGCTTTTATTATTTGCTTCTACTTCCTCCCAGTATGTTGCATATTTTGCAATGCATATTCATTCAAGGTAATTGTAACGGTTTTGCGGACGCAATTCTATTTACGACAGGTTAATTAATCAGACACTGCATGCTTTTGCGCCCTCTATCTTTGATTGGCACCTGTTTTAAGAGGAAAACATTGATAAATCAAGGCCTTAATGGTTCGCAAACTTTCAAATAGTCACCAAAACTTCAGGTTAGAGAAAGTTGGATGAAAAATAGTCTATCATGTTGTCATGAGAAAATTTAGCGGAGGATACAGAAGGTTCCGATACTAGTATAATCACCCTTCAAACCATGTCCTCTGAGGACAACTTTAGGTTGGCAGCATTTGCAGTAATTTCTTTGATCTACTTTAAAGGTGATAGAGAATCAAAATCATCATTTTCAATTTTTTGGTGGCGTTTCAGAGTCTCCCTGCTGTTGAGAATACACACGAAGTGCCAGGCAATGTAATCGTAGGGGGTAGTGGGGTATTAACCATTCTTTATGACCTTTAAAAGTAAAAGTATCTCCAGACGCATCACACAGCTCTGTTTTTCTGAACGATTCTGAGCTTAAACATCTCTACAACTACACTTCCTCTGTACATTTTTACCGGTCAACTTCTCCATTAACGCAGCTGCACCGCTGCATGCAGGTTTAGCGGTGCAGCAGTGAAAAAGGTCCCCCCTGGACAAGTTTCTCGCTGCACCATGTTCCCAATGTTGTTTAGGCCATTTAAACTGATGTTTGCTTCACAAGACAAGTTCAGATTATAAAAAGTAAAAACCATTTTTCAGATTGAACCAGTTTGCATTGAGGCAACACCAGCAGTGCTGTGCAGCACATTCACATTTATGCTTATATAAAGTAGAAAGAAGTTTCCTGCAATGTTACAGATAAACACTGTCAAAGAAAAGGACTTTGACATGTAACTTACTATTAAACACATGTTTTTGCATCATCTCCTGCTAATATGATAAAGCACTACTGATTAACATAACCCTGATCCTTTCATTATTTATCCTGCTGAAGGCGAAATTACTCATAACACCTCTCCTCTCTACTTTTGTTGCTTCTCCATGCAGTAAAACTGTTCATGTCCTTCACTTTGTGCCATCTCTCTCCAGTATCCTCTGCTTTTCCTCACCGTTCTGTCTCTGCAGACCCTCCTGATAGTTTTACTGGTTTCAGAGCTCCATGCTTCTGCTGTTGCTCATCCAACCAAGCTGCCCGCAGTCTTTATTTCTCTATTCTTTCCTTTTTTGTTTCTCTTTGATGTTGTTTTTGCCCTCTGTTCTCCTTTCAGAAAGGGTTGGTTAAAAGATGGCAGAAGTTATTTTCTTCCCACTGACACCAACTGCTGCACAAAAAGATTTTGGTTTCTTTAAATAACAATGATTCTCATTTCTCAATATGGTGGAGTCATAGCTCAAAAACTTTGAGAACCAGTGTTCTTTAAAGACGAATTAGGTAACATTTTGAGCTTCAAACTAGTTTGATGGCACAGTTATATCTATTATGTGCATTTCTGGAGATGTCACTGCTCAGCAGCTGAAAAAAACGCACTATATTACTTTTCTTCCTGGATTCCACTTAATGTTTTGCTTTATGCCCTGTGTCACATCCTAGCCAATGGATACGAACACACTGGCAGTTTTGTACGGACATTATTGTAGGAAGAGAGGAAAATAAAGAGAGAAAGGGACAAAGCAAGACATAAGACAAGAGTCACAAGAACACTTTCTTTTACTGTGTGGAGATCTGAGTCCACTTAGGATGTAAGATGCATGCAGGATCAGCCGTCAGTAGGGGACGCATCACTGAGAAAATAGCAAAAGTTCTGTAGACTGTCTTTAACATGGTAAAATATTTATGTGACACCCAAAATCCCAGTCAAGATTTTTTTCCTAATATATTTTCATTCCCTACTAATCCAGCCAGATGGCTGCCCTTCCCCAGTCTGGTCCTGCTGGAGATTTTACAGGAAGTTTTTCCTCTCCACCATTCTTCACGGCCCTGTAGGCTCAGAATTGGGGATTAAATCACAGAAAAGATTTGCCGCATTCAAACAGCTTACTTAGCTTGGCAGTCATTTTTCATAGATAAAATGAAAAACGTGTTACATTGAAATGATTGAAGTAAAAAATATTTTCATTTATTTTTCTGTGAACAAACATGGAAAAACCATGTAGCATAGATGAGAATGATGAGGAGATAAAGAGCAAACACACTTTAAATAAGGGTCCAATGATTTGTGGAATATTCCACCCTGAAACTGGACATGCATGTTCACTGGGAACAGTCCATTATACTGTCAGCCTGTCCCATGAGACCAAGGCATTTTCCCTGCAGCAAAGGCCAGTAGCTGAACCCTGAACTGTGTGTCTAAAAAGGATTTAAGAAGCAAATAAAGCTGAACATTCAAGCTTGAGTATTATCATCAGTGCTAATGTAAATGCATTAGCCATTTAAACCCTGTTGTCCAGCTGCAGTCCTGCAGAGGCTCATCACTCCTTTTTTTAAGCTTCCCTCAGAGGATTTTGAGGCTTGAAGTCAGCTGCTGGGTTAAGATTTGGTTGCTAAGGGTAAAGAAATGATCCTTTTCTACTGCAAACATCAACACAGTCAAGTTTTACTGAATCATTGTGTCGAACAAAGAGTTTAAACTTTACACGTCTCATCACATAGTACTGAATGAAAACAAACATTAGAAGTGGCTGGTGGAGTTACAACGAGCAGGTATGGTTTGTGTGTGTCTGATGGAGCGGCTTCTTGTCCAGGATGTCCATCACCAAACCTGCAAACCTGAACTGTAGTAAGCAGGTGTAGAAAATTGGTTGATACTCGATCAGGGCAGAAGGATTAAAGGTCTACTCAGTCATCTCAATTATGGCTGAAAGGTATATCATTATCTTATCTATATCAAGATATGAACATTCAAGATATTCATATCGAAAAAGCAACAATATAAATGATATAGATTTCCCTCATGCTCGTCCTGCATGTACAGCTCTGGAAATTTGTACTTTTCTGAAAAATACTTGGTTTTTACCGAACCAGTAGTCAAATCGTACTGTAATCATATTGAGATATCTGGCATGAATATTGAGATATAAGATTTTGTCCATATCATTCAACCCTAATCTCAATACACAGTCAAAAGACATTATGATTTAGATAAATTATTAAAGGACACTCCTAATATTGATTCACCCTGAGTTCATCAAGCTAATCCAATTGACTTGAGTCTTTTTTTCCTCACATCTTTTAATCTAAGAGTTCTGCTGATTAAGTCTGAGATTTCTCAAGTCAGCTTTCGGGGAAAAGTTGATCCACGTGAACTAATGATCGAGTCTCTCAAACATCACATCACTGCTGCCCTTCAGACAATCTGATGGAAAATTAAACCTGTCTGACACTGAGTGATCTGAAGGGTCGCAGTCAGAGAGAAGGAGATAATGGGGAGAATAAATTGCTGCAAGGCTGAAAGCAGAGAATATGATGTTTATGTGAAAGTGCCGTTATAAGGATGTTGACGGAGTTTAGAGATCAGAACGGAGCACAAAGAGGAACAAAAGCCAGCTTACAAACACATGAAGAGTATTCTCATTATATTACCACACAAAACATAGTAACAGAGCAGTTGTTTTTTTTTTTTTTTTGCTCTTATTTACTCCTCCCCAGCTGCAAAAAGGAAGTCCTGCTGATGTGATTTACAATCCCTGCACTGCAAAGTCCTGACAGCCCTATACAGGGAAGTAAAAACCCTTTCACACCAGCAGGAAAATGCATCTCTGTATTGATAATCCTCCTGAAAGGTAACCTTAGAAAATAAGAAGCTACATATTACAACTTCTCTAATCTGAGAATCTAATCTGATCAGATTTACTGCTAAGCGCTGCACTAAAAGTGATGATTTAATATGCCTGAATGGTGAAGGCAAACAGAGAGTAGTGCTCCAAATGGGATTAGTGTAATATAGCAGGGAGGGGAGTACCTTGGGAACACTTCTGGAGGTCCCAAATGGAATAAAAAGATAATGGGAAGACATTATGACAGCATTAATTGGAACCATTATCCCACTTTATGACCCCCATGGTGACAAAAAGGTAAGTTTGTCACGTTTGCGATAAAAACGCACTGCACGCCTTGGATGTGCGCGCTGAGTTTGGTTCTTGTCTTATTTGAGGCTCCAAAGTCTTTAGCAAATTAGCTCATCACAGCAATAACAAATAGTTGAAAATATATATGAAAAGGAAGGATGAGTGAGCGGACTTACCAGCTGTGTTGGTAAGCTTGTGTCCATCTGGTTCAGCTTGCTCGCGCCATCGCGCTCCTCGGTGTGCAGCATGCCTTTAAGTTTTGCTCGCTGAAGGTGCGGGACATTTTTTTTTAAATTTAAGAATTAAAACAAATCTCAGCTCTCACTCCGCGTGCGGAGTTTTAATCCCTCCTAAAGTCTCTTTGTCGAAATGGGAGCACTCGCTTTAAAAATCGATCATCTGTCCGCAGAAGACGCCAAAGAGGTGGAAATGTTTCTCCACATCCGCATGAGTCCTTCTCTCTCCATCTGAGACGATGTGGAGGACGCTGTGGAGGATGGTGTGTGAAGGAGAGAGAGAGAAAATCAGTGCAGGTGCAAGACTGCCGGAGGCTCTCTGATGGTCGCTTGCACCGCTCAGGTGTCCGGAGCTGCGCTGCGCGCTCCGCCGGTGCGCTGCGCACTGACAGACCGCCCGCTGCTTCAGCGCAATTTTCACAGCGTCAGGGGGAGTGCCACTCATCCATGTCTTCTCTCTGTAACATGATACGCTTTAAGTCCGTTTTTAAGCCCCTTTTATACAATTTTACCATGTGATGATTTAAAAAAAGCGTGACTGATGCTTTTATGAGTTGATATTCTGTCATGGAAACATAAATGAAAGCTCGTATAAAAATCAGAGAGCAGATTTAAAAACGCAGAAACAAGCTCTCAATCCGAGCTATAGTTATTGCCAGTAAAAGGTTACATGCTCTGTATTTGCATTGTGGTCTAAAGCAGCCTATTAAAAGTCAGACACCCAGCTGATCCAGAAGGTGTGGTGGCTCTGAGTGTTTCTGAAATACCAGTCCGGTCTGTCAACACTGAGTGGACCAGGAGGAGAAACAGCACAAGAACTGGAGGAGTTATACTGATGCTGAAGTAAACAGCAGCATCCTGCTAAATATCTGCTAGCAGCTCCGGGTTAAAGCTGACTGGCTTGTTTACCATAGAAGCAGTTTTCAGGGTCAGAATAAACGGATCAAACGCAAGGCGCTTGTTTTCTTCAAGGACTGTGCTGCATGAAGAAAGTGCCCTTCAGCATGTTGCTGTGAACTTTGACGTCTTTGTATAAAGCAAGGGTATATTTGCATTTCCCTGTGAGGGAAAAAAAATCTCATTGATCTTGAAAAATCATTGGGAAGATAGTTATTTAGCTATGTCTTGTTAGAGACAGCTGGAAGCATTTTACACTAATCATTACAGAATCAATATTTCTATTGTCCAATCCATCATATCTCATTGATCTGAGGGTGATTTATAATTAGCCTACAGGTAAGTACTTCACAAAGAGAAAAAAATATCTTTTTCTTTTGTTTACTGTCTGGTGGTGGTAGACTGGATCTTTGTCTGACCACAGTGACTTGCATGGCCAACTGCATGTGGGGAAATGTCAAGGCTGCTGACATTGTGCCCGAGGTCTGTCTCTGCCTGATCTGTGTCCTCCCTCTTCACAAAAAGACTGAAATATCTCTCTTATTTTATTTTTATATCTTCCCACACTGAATCACACTGTTACAGGCTGTATTTCTCCGCATTTTCTTGCTGTAGCTAACTTTCAAACCAACAAGCAGTCGTGCTAGCCTCCTGTTAAACTGGATCATGTATCTGTGTCACTCGTGATTCATGTCCTTTGCTACGAACCATGTCCGCAAACTGAAATGCCCCTTGGGGATAAATAAAGTTTTCTGAATCTGAATCTGGAAAGACCCTGTTGTCCTCCAGCGACCTGTCAGTCACCTGCGGTGGCACCTGAAACGTCCAGGAAGCCAGATTTGCTGCTGTTTAGGATCATTGTCCTGTTCTGTGACCCAGTTTAAGCTGTCAGAAGATTGCCTCACAGATGACTCTATACTTTGGTATTGTAGTGGAGAAAGTATTCTCCTGAGAGTTCAAGGTCCACTCAGTCACTGCAAGCTGTCCAGGACCTGTGGCAGTAAAACAAATCATTTGTCCTCCATCACTGTGTTTAGCTGACAAGAAGAATATTAGATACTCTGCTTGCTACTGTCCTGTAGACAGCAAAAAGAAGGCACCGTGAACAGCTTGGACAACTATGACACATGATCCTCTTCAGCTCTTCTCCAACAATTCATTTAAAAACCTTCCAGCCTTATAATGCAGTGACTTGCGCTTGTGATTTCCTGATAGTCTCAGTCTAACTTGTGTTGGCTTTGAGGATCAGAGCGTCTCTTACACGTCCTGTCTCCTGCCAGAAAGTGTGACTCAGGCCTGCAGAGACTGAGATTTAGCTCTTGGGTTCTTTACCTGTTTTTCTGACCATTTCCTGGCCTGATCTTGGACTGAAACCACTGTGACATCCACTCCTGGGAAGATTAACTTTCTGGAGAACGTTTGAACCAAACTTTTCTTTGGAATGGCCTTGTAACTCTTCTCATGGACAGTCGCTTGTCTAAGATCATTGCAGATGTAAACTGTCCTTGGAATAAACACACCTAAATGCTTCAGAAAAAGAAGCTACTAATACTTCTTTTTTAGAGGTGTTCACTTTGATAACAATCAGTTAATCAAGTGCACTGCATAAGCAGCACCTGGCTGCTACTGATGCTCTTAATTCCTTTGGAAGTAATAAAGCTGGACTTATCTCAAAGTGCTTCTGCATTTCAGTTAGTCTTTGTTCAGTATGTCTTCTCTTGTTGAAAATCCCACACACAAGTACTGATGTAAACATGTGATGGAGCATTGCCATGTAATAAAGTGCTGCATAATTATATGCGACTTTAAAACTGTTGTGCTTCTGACTGGTTTTGATGGTACACTAACATTCATTATGCACATTCCTGGATCCGTTGTTGCCCTGCAGCATCCTGGGACTGAGAAAGCTTATTTCACAAGTTGGTGTTGCAGTCCAGAGCATCACATGACGGCTACATTTAGCTTTACGGCTCCGCATTACGTCCTGGCTCTAAATGCAGTGGCACTTTAGATGTGATAAGTCATGAAGCCCAGGAGGGCAATACAGGAGAAAGGGAGTAAAAGAAAGATGGAAAGTGAAAGAACAAGAGATAAGAATCAAAATTGGAGTGATTTTTATTGGCTGGCGAGAGCTCGGAGAAGAGACAAGGTGCAAACTTAGCCTTCATGAAGGGGCCTCAAAGTATGAAATTACCTCAAAGTTCAGTATATTTAGTATAGTATAATATTTTATATTATACTATGACCATATTAAACGATGTACTTTTTCATGTAAAGCTGCTTGAAAAAGTAGCGTTAAGAATCTGTCAGAATATTTGGGAGTAGATATGATGCTCTTCTTTAATGGTAACAGTCGATACCTGCTAGGGCATTTATGCTCCCTGACGGACGTAATTTGGGACATCCGTTCCAAATGTTTTCATGTGTCGCTCTCTTCATACTTACATCCATCTTTTATGTTGCTATGACTGACCTCCGCTAGGGGGCAGTGCTGAGTTCATTGTTAACTCTGCGAACGTTAGTGTCAGACACCATTTTATGGCACTAACGCACCACAATAAAGTTGTTTCTAACCACCAACGCACACTGAACACTTGCAGAGCCTTTTTTTCAAAAGCTTGTGGAACATTTATGAAGTTTTCGTTCTCATCTTCATTCTTCTTCTATGGTTTTCCTCTTCCCATTCCTCTTCTTCTTCTGTGGTTTGTTTCTGCTCAACTATGTTCAACACTGCCACTGTGGTTTACGGTGGTATTACTCCGTCTTCTGCGTCGAACGACAGCTGCGCAAGGACCCAGAAAATGCACCAATGATGAGCGAAATTCACGCAGAAGACGGATGAAACTTTCCGTGCGTCTGCATATCCGTCATCTTCGTTGAGCATTAATGGGCCTTAATAGTGCACGGTGTCCGATAGTGATCCAGCATGGGTGCATCCATCTCCTCCACCAGGTATTTATCGGCTTGATATTAAAGAATCAGAATGGAAATCAGTGTTTGTCTCAGCCTGTTTTTAACCTTGACTACGTCTCTGACACTCTGGAATATGGCGATACTGGAGGAGTATGTGGCTTCAACTAAAAATATTCTCCAGTCTTTCATGAATAATTTGCACCTTTTCTTCTCTGTCAGTTTTTGTGACCTTCTAGACCTGACTGTATAGTCATACTCACCCATCAAGATTGTAGGATCCATCTGAACGGCATTTCATTAGGTTTTAATCACTCTGGGCTGTATATTCCCTTTTCACATAAACACATAAAAAATCTAACAAGAATTAAGATTGATTTGGTTTGGAAAATGTGCATTAAACAGTCAAAATGCTCTCTTTCCTAACAGCTGTGCCTTCAGAGTTGTGTTACACTTCAATACATCTGGATCCTGAAAAGATACAGAAAAGCCTACATCCCCCATAATGCAACAAAGTGCAACATCATGCAATAACCTGTAGTTACGTCCCTGCTGAGTAACTCACCTGCCTTCTGAAGTCAATATCTGTACCTCAGAAAAGCAGCCTTCATGATTTCACAAGCAGAGTCATGAATCGACATTCATCTATTAAAATTCATGTGGAATTCCTTTTTAAACTCCACCGAATTCCCAGCTTGCCTTCCATCTGAGCTCATCTCTTCAATCATGTCACGCCAACAGGGGGGGGTTATGGCCTACAAGTTACATGAAAAGACACAATGATACATGGCGTCATTAGATAAAGTCAAGTATAAAGCACCTGCAGCACGATGTGTTCAGTTGCATGTGGAACTCAGGGACTGGGAAAGGGCTGACAGTGATCATCCATGTCTTCTGAGTAAATTTTCATTTTCTGAGTTGCAGCCATGAGGGGCAATAACTGACTAATCTTAGAGCATAATGTACCAGTAATATGAGAAAAATCAAGCAATGAAGTAAACTTATTGATTAAGACTTTGCAGAGAAAAAGACAATTAAGATTTTATGGTCACAGACAGTTTGAAATTAGGAAAAGTTAATTGACTTTCTTTTGTTTTTTAAGTGGGGTTAGCAAACTGACATTATTAGTTGAAAAAGATGAAACGACTGTCTTAATGTTTGAGTCAACAAAGCCATTTCTCTTTGTGTGCTTCTAATTTTAAGCAGATGTGCTCTTCTGACTTCCCTCACATTTGGGGAAGGGATCCTCTTGGGTTTGTTTTGTACGCAGAGTCAACCTGCCTCTCATTCCCTTATAGGGTTTACGTAATCGCCCTTTTCTCTCAACAGCCAGGTAGCAGAGTTTGTGTGAGTTTGCTGAAAAGAAAATGGAAGTTCTTTGTTGTGTGAAATCATATTTAATTTAAGAATCCTGACTCAGACAGCTATTTTGGGTGTTCATCCATTACATGAAAAACGTATTTATCCTCAGAGGATGGAGATAAAAAGTTGCTTCTTGCATCCGGAATATTCTCAAAGCATTTGGTAGAGGGGTCTTTTTTTTGTTTGTTTGTTTTAAGGTTATTTTGCTTTTGATCTAATGAAATACTTGGTATTACTTTTTGTTTGTTTGTGAAATACTCACGTAGATTCTTGACCGCAGTTGATGAAACTCTCAGTCAGTCAGAGAGGATTTCTGAGCTAAAAACTACATGGTGAATTTTTTGCTGCACCAGATAACTGCTGTATTTCCTTTGTGTCTTCTCTTCAAAAGAAACTCCATTTTGCCCTGTACCTTTTGATGTGTGGTAGCTGGTCAATGTGTTTTACATAGAGTTACATTTTGACACAGTATTGTTGGATCATGGATGTAAAGTCCTTCATCTATCTCTCTCAGTGTCTCAAATACTCTCAACATCCGTGGGCTGCATTGTTGTTGTCTGCACTGATACTTTATGCCAAGAAGCCTCCTAGTTTAAATCTCAGTTGGGTAACCCACACTTTCATTATGTGTCGTTACTCCGGCCTACACCCGTAGTCCATAAACATAATTATCAACAGAAACTCATTTTACGTGTGTGTTTGTTTGTTTGTTTCTGACTTTCCAAGATGCACCCTCCCTTTTATCTGGAAGCTGGGATTTTCTCAAGCTCTTGCCCTACAAGTCCACGAATAAAAGCATGTATGGGAAATTAATGAATAAATTCCAACTGGAGATGAAACAAGACCTACAACTGATCAAATGCAGGAGAGGCATTCTAGGTGTCTAAAGGAAATTTTTAATTACTGCACAACAGGAAGAAGATGCAATATGGCCAGAAGGGGGTTAACACGATGATGAAGGGTAACTGGCTGGTTATGCAGTGCAATGCAGCTTTATTTATGATGCACATTAAAAACGTCAAAGTTAACTAAAGTGCCACAATGTGCAGAACTAAAACTAATTAAAAATAAAAAGACATTAAAATTTAAGATATAAAGTCAATGCAAACTGCAGCTGACTCCACGTTGACATACTGAGCAGGGAAGCTGTAGCCTATCTCAGCAATTTGCAGTCGAAAGGCAGAGTAATGTTTCGTTCTTGAGCACAGAATTGATTAACCCAAATGTAGAGAGACAGTCAGGTGTAAGTTTAAAAAAAAGAAAGCTTCTTTATGCCAATAACAGAAATTGCGGCTTCAGGAAACTGGAATCGCTGATAGCTTGACTGTTATTGGAAAACTTGAACATGAAGGCTGGATCTCAAAAGACAATCTGACAACAAGACCGGGGCAGGAAGTCTAGGCACCTGAAACGAGACCCTGAACAGGTCACCAGTTCATCTCTGGGTTAACAGAAAGACAAACAACAACTCACACTCACTCCAAAGAAGTATTTAAACATCAGTTAGCCTAAAACAGATTTTTTTTTAGAGGTGTATATTTGAAACTTGTTAATGTAAGTGTAGTAAAGTTATTAGCCCTAACCCACTGATGGAGTACTACTCTCAGTACCACTGTGATTATGTATCGCAGCAGCCAATAAAATGTCTGAATAATAACATCATCATCAGTTCTCTTGCGGAGGGTTGGGGGTCCCTCCTCATGCGTAGAGCCAACCAGACGACTTACAGTCATATGCAAAATTTTGGGCACCCCTGATTATTTTCAAGATTTTTCTTAATAAATCATTGGTTGTTTGGATCATCAATTTCAGTTAAATATATCATATAGATGACAAACACAGCGATATTTGAGAAGTGAAATTAAGTTTATCGGATTTACAGAAAATGTGCAATAATTACTTAAATGAAAATACGCGGGTGCATAAATTTGGGCACCCTTGTTGTTTTGTTGATTTGAATACCTTTAGCAATAATTATTGGAGCACAAAATTTGTTTTGTAAGCTCATTGACCCTTGACCTACATACACAGGTGAAG
>JAVQJG010169897.1:0-13019 GCA_036024015.1 Craterocephalus amniculus
TAGTCTACGATCATGGTTTTAGTAATGAAATTTTGCATGGTAAATCTTATTTCAAAAGATGGGCTACATATATAAGTAATTGAATTTAATTCTTGTGAAATGTATCACAAATGGCAGTAAAGTTTAAGTAATTTATTTACAATATAAAAGGTAACAATCCTGTTTAGTCAAGTGGAAAACAACAAAAAACAAACAGTAACAAAAATGAGAAGTCACATGAGGTGCCGGTCATCTAGTGGCTCTTTTTTGGGTTCGGGAATACTAACCAATTAATATTTTTTTATTTATCAATTATCTATTAGAATCTACATGGATGATTAATTTGTACTTTAATATGGGGAAATTAAGTGATACTTCATATTTTTTTGAGTAATGCACTGTGTAACAAAAAAAATCACATAATAACTCTGGTTTAACAAGATGTATGGTCGATCCTCTCCTTGTCTTCGATGCTCGAGACTTGGACGTAATTTCGATTAAAAATCGAGATTGTGACACCCCTACTAAAGAGAGAATCTCAGCATGCAAGTGTCTGAGGGTGTGTGTGTGGTGTGTACTACCTGTGCGGTTGCCAGGCGAACTGCGCTCTTCTCCTGAAATACGGGGAGCTCTGGGCCCACGGCTCTGCTTCAGTACCTTTATAGCAGTAGGTGTGCTCACCTGAGCTGGTATTATCTGCACAGCTGGAGAAACAGACACAAACAAAAGTCACTTATAAGGCTTCCTGAGTGACTTCAATAATCAGTACAATTCCAGCCATATGTAGAAATTTGATCCTCAAAAATTTGAAACAGTTTTTTCCACACAAGTAATGTGGTTTTTAACTCAGTTCCCTCAAGGTACAATGTGTCATTCCTTGTCAGACCCGGTACTGTAATCTGAGCAACTCTACAAAAGTCAAACCCAGTTTACAGCTGTCTATAAGGCCTTAAAAGACGAGACTTACGTTGATCAATAGTAACAGTGGCATCACCTCCAGACTGGTCCTGGCTAGCCAATACATCTGAGATTAAAAAAGAGAGAATAGCTCAGATTTCACGTGTTGCTAAAGTTTGACAAACAAGATGCAACTCTAGTAGAACTTTTTTTCTCTCTAAATCAGCTGCCATCATTAGTGTGTATAAGGTGAAACTCTACCCTTACTTACATTTGCGCAGGAGTTCCAGGTGACTCCACAGGATTTCACCGTTTGGCACTTTCTGAAGAAACTCTTCTTGGCTGAAACCGCAGAGCTCTCTGCCTGGGATGTGAATGCTGCCGATTTCCATCTCATCAATGTTGAACTCTTTCATTACCCACACGGCCCAGTGGATCACCTGATCAGCTGTCCACAGCAGGGGGTCTGAGGAGAGAAAGCAAAGCCTTACATACCAACAATTACAACAAATTTCTACCTCATTAAGGTTGGAATACCACTACAGTAATGAAAAGGATGTATTCCTAACCATATGGTATGCCGAGCCGGACCTGCTCTTTGCGATAGCCTTCAAGAGCTGCGGCCCAGCGTGTAACCTGCTCTGAAGTTTCATCAGACAAAGCAGACCGCTCCACAGCAATGAGCTGTCCCTCCTCCACCAAAGAGCCCTCCTCTCCAGCTGCATCTGGATCAATCACAACTTCTACTGTTTCCACTGGCTTCACGATTTCCAAAATGTTCAGCTTTTCTTCTCCTGAGCAAAAGAAATAAAATTATGAGGCTTTTAGGCAAGACAGAAATATGTGGCTGTTACCGATTTACATATTTGGAGCATTTAATTTCAATTCGGTCATGGTTTCTGGCTCCACCAGTACCTGGTTTTGTTATAATCTGCAAACTTAGCTGCACTGTGCCATCTGTCTTCACTCCCTGGTCAAAAAGGCTGTGATCCGGGTGAAGCTAAAAAATTTGACATATAAGGTCAACACTTTTGAGCTCAACTGATGCCACACTACGTAAAAGCACCCAACAAAACTACCCGATCTCGTTAACATTTCTTACAGGAAGTATTTGGAAATTATTACCTGTATGTCTTGCAAGCAGATATCAAATGAATCCAGTGAGATTTGGATGCGAGGCTCCAAAAGTTTCTTTAAATTGCCAATTGGTTCATTGATATCAATATCTTGTTGAATCAAATCAGATGCCGTGATTGTATGCTCCTCAACACTACAATTCGAAGATCAGATGAGAAAGATGGAGGAAAAATTTTAGGAACCATTTTTGACATGCCTAGCACATAGATTTTTTTTTTACTTACCCCTCCTCCAGACATGCCTGTTTCTCTCGTTCATCGATCTCTATTTCTATCATCTCCTCCGTCTCACTCTTAGCCATTGTTTAGTTGCTATAAGATAGAAAGATCAATGACTTTTATTACAGAAAAAGTACAAGATTCAACACCTACAATGAAAATAACTATGGCACACTCTATGTCACAATTAGCTTTTTTATAGTATAGGGTTGATATATACTCTGTAGACCTTTTTTCAATTAATCAACAAACCATTTTAAACAATTAAAGCTAAGTATTTTTAGTTCCTGGCTTTGGCATAATGTTTACTATATTTAATATTACAGCACTTAAATGTTTTTCTATATTTGAACTTGAAAACTTAAAAAAAATAACTTGGTGTAATAACGGAAAATGTTTCTTTATGTTCAGATCACTCATGATAAGCAATATTTACCACAGAAATATAGAGCGGCTCTGAGATTTATTTTACACTGACACGTCATACTGTGTCTACAACTTGAATTAGCTGCCAACATCAGAAATACTCTGTTAGTTGGACTGAAAGTTAATAGCATCCATCAACCAAATCCACACTTTAAAGTAAATATCTGATCCATCTAAGATTTATTTGCAAGTAGCATGTAAATGGTTCATCTATTTAACTTAATAAGCTACTCTCACTGTCAAATGCCCATAAATCATATTCAATGCACTACTTCTGGGTAAATAAATAATTTAAGTACTTTATTATTTTTTTTCAAAAACATTAAATAAATAAAGGAGTGACATCGAAACATGGTGGATAATTTTCATTTAACAACATTTCTGTACGTCTATGTTCTATATAAACAGTTTTAGGGGCAACTAGTCCAAAAATGAAGCTATTATACAGTTTATAAGCCACTCATGATGTCAACATAACCCGAGCAGCTTGGGATTTTCTACTAGAGGCCTATCAGCCTCGACTCCCCATTGGCGTCTGCGACAGTTCACTGACTGCTAACATTAGCCAACTCGAGGGCGAGGCTTTGGTGTTTTAAGGCCAACTGATAGGCCATTAATTACATAAAATTGTCACTAATCATAACTAATCGTCTTTATTGGACTTTGCAAAAGTTAACAAAACTTTGATTAGGACACCACGCTGCACGTGTGGCTGTAGTTATAGAGGCTCGCGGTTAAACAAGTTAGCTACAAAATAGCAGCTCAGGGTGAGGCAGTGCATTACACCACCGTCGGTCCCCCGCGTGCTAACAATGGTAAAAATATCCCAAAAACGACTTAAGCATCGAAACGTCCACAATTTTTTTTCAACCACATTATAAGTCTACCCATAGAAAAACTTTTAAAACGGAAATAGAATAAACGGAAACAAAACAGCATAGGGCAAATGGAAAGCAGCCGGAAATCCTGGCTAAGGTTTACATCGTTAGAAGACTTCCGAGAGCAGCCCCGATCAAGACATGGGAAGTTGAGGAAAACGAGCGCTTAAATCAACCACAAAACTCTAGGAAAGACGCTCAGTTGATTAGAAACTCGTGCTATGCGTATAGTAATGGACTAAAGTGCTGTTTTGTCGCTTCCGGATGTATACATACGGTGTGTTTGAAGCTGGACGGTGACCAACACCACCCTCTCCCCTGAACTACGTCTATTCAGCTTTATCTTTAGCTAACTAGCTAACCTTCACTGCAATACTAGCTGATGATATTTATGTTTCTCAGCAAAGAGAAATCAGCTTCTTGTGATAGCCAACTTTAGCTTAGCTTTTTAAGTAAGTTCGCCATTACCGTGAAAGCGTTTCTGACTTGAAGGTGGGCGGCCTCTTCCCAGTAAACTGCATAATAACAACGGCTAGCTAGGTTAGCTTGGCTAGTTGAGCTATAAAATAGCGGGAAGACTGCAAGCACAACAAACATACCCCTTTACATCACCCCAGCGTGGAAAACATTTCTCACATCAGCCCTACCTTTTTATGTTCAGACTTTAGATGTTAGAGTATATTAATTGTAGCAGATAAGCAGCCAAATAATCACTCAGTCGATATCTAGCAAGTTTTTGACCAACAAACAGTCATGCAGGGTAGGGGCGGGGACTAACTGGTAATGCTGAACTTACCTTAAAATGTAGAAAGAAAAATCATATCCCCTAGATAAAATGTAAGTAATTGCATGTGTGTCCGGTTAACAAGAATGTAACATAATCTCGGTAGAAATAGTATCTCTCCGAGAGTCAGTGATTGAGGTTTATAGTAGTTGTTACTAGTCAGTCTTAAAAGTCATTATCTTCCTTACTTCAGATGGCCTTCACTGAAGCATAGCCCTGTCTTTAATGTTGTGTAAAGCATGCTAAATAATGATCATAATCGCTCTGTAGTGGGTTTGAAAGGGTCTAAAAAGACATTTTGGACAAGTGACAGTAGATCAATAGTCTGGCCTCTTGTATGATTATAGTTAATCTATTGGAAAATTTGTGAAATTTTTTTTTTTATCACCACTGACTGAAGAAAAGACTGCTATAAAAATATTTATGATAATATAACAGGACAGTGTGGTTTATTTTCAACAGTTGCTTAAAGCTTTATACACCACTTTTTAACAAAGACTACTGATGTATTTTAACTCAGACAGTTCATATTTGTTGTCATAGAGCTGCCGTAGAGTAGTTGTTACACAGAAGACTGCTGTCATGAGCAAACTTCCCATGTACAAAACTGTTATTTTCTAGGAAATTACATTCTAATCAACAGAACTACATGTAGGTTATTATGGAAAATTTCTTCACACAGGTTTAATATGTTTTTTAGGTCAAATATGGATGGTTCTTATGTCAGCATCATATTTATGATTAGCCTAGCCCCTGGTACAGATAGTACTTTCTTTACAGATAGTAATGAAGTACCTTCATGGGGTTTTGTTTGTTTGGTGGCTTTGTTGTGATTCATCAGGTGGCTTGACAAATGTTATTTGTCAATTGAGGGCCTTGTACAGAAAAAGACAGTATCAGGACATCTTCAACATCAACATACATCCATCCATCCATCCATCTATCCATCCATTATCTGCCGCTTATCCGGGGTCGGGTTGCGGGGGCAGCAGCCTGAGCAGGGAAGCCCAGACGTCCCTCCCCCCGGCCACATCAGCCAGCTCATCCGGGGGGATCCCGAGGCGCTCCCAGGACAGCCTAGAGATATAATCCCTCCATCAGCAATACTTGATAAATACCTAATTTGCAAATGAGCAATGTACAGCAGCACACAAGCCTTTCCATAATTTCTTAATTATGTTAATTATAGTTACGCATATTATAAATTGCTCAATAAAGTAATTATAATTTCAGTCCATATTTCTACAAACTGTCTTAAATTGCTCAAGTTTACCAAATAAATGTATCTTCAACTACCATAATGTTTCATGTATGAATTTATTTTAAGGAATGTCATGTCTGATTTTCAGCTCCTAAAGCTTAAAAAAATGTTGGGGATTTCTGGAATTTTTTAAAAATTGTCCATGTATGTTGAATTATGTGGAGTGGGTTTAATTGTATGGAGTATGCAGTTTTATAAGGAATGTTTAAAATGTATTAAATAATGGGCACAGCTAGTGTCCCATTACATAACGTCCAACAAATTTACTCGGGATGGCATCACCGTTATATTTGTTTTCATTTTTATTTTACTGTATAATCTGCAATCAAAGGAAATCTACATTTGTTTTGAAAATCACATCCTTCCGGTTTTGGAACCGGAACCATTTGCTTTCAAAATGAAGTGAAGCGTGTTCTCACAAACTTTTGCTTATTTTTCAAAATTACACCACAATGCCCATTTTGAAACCAGTCATTTTAAATTGGAGGGATTAATAAGCAATTTAAAGCAAAAATAACGTTTGGTTGTTGAAACAGTGCCGATAGAATGTACTTTTTCTTTTTTTTAATCTTGTGGCTTTTATTATGAAAGGCAAAAATCGGAAGCGTGGTTATAATACTGTTCCATTGAACACTGGTGAGCAAGATGGCAGAGTATCTGGCATCCATTTTTGGAACAGAGAAAGATAAGTAAGTAATTGACGTTAACTTGGAGAATCGACCCCAAATTTCTGTCGTTTATTTCGTACAAAGCAAGCTTTGACTTGCGGTGCGGTATTCGGCTCTATCTGCTACCTGTAGTATCACACTGGCTGCGGCTGTTAGTGCTAGCAAGCTAACCACCGTGCATGAATTGAATACCGCGCCGCGATTGTTAAGCTTTCGCAATACCTGGGTGCTGAACAGTGATGGATAAGCCAGAGAAAGTGGATCATTAAGAGTAATTGATTATTGCTTTATTGTAATTTAAATAGAATAGCGTAAGTGCAGGTGTCAGATGAACTTCATTCTGCCTCTCATTTAGCGCTAGCGATATCTGAGTTGGCGAACATCAGACACCTCTTTGTTAAAAGTAAAAATAAATAAATAAATGTCTTCCATCCCAGCTACCTTTTTACAAATCATATAAGGGCGAGATCACGCCGCAGCGCAAAGGCAAGCAGTTTCTAAAGTGTTTCTATTAGAATAGTCAGATTTGATCTTTAAAAGCAGCATTTTAAATTAAAGGCGTATGTTTGTGATGTGTCTCTGTCTATCTTCATATCAAATGCATTAGAAAAAAATAATAATACAAAAAGCCTGTACACACCCTGCTGTAGGCTACCTAGGAAGACTCCTATAGTTAATTGCTAAGAGTCCCTACAATTACCACACTTTGTGTCAGGCGTAACTTTTATTTTGGTTTTACTGTAATCCGGACTTATTTTTAAAACTTGGCATATATCTTCCTTTTGTTAACCCAATCTCATTTTCATTGTTCTTATATTTTTGCAGAGTCAACTGCTCTTTTTATTTTAAAATTGGTGCCTGCCGACATGGGGACCGCTGCTCCAGATTACACAACAAGCCAACTTTTAGCCAGGTAAGTGTTTTTATTTTTATTTTTGACAATTTCTCTCTTTCTGATAGCTATTGTGTAATATTAGAAACCAATCCTGTTATGTAAAATAAATCATTGGGTTGATTGAAGTGTATTTCTGTTTTATTGTCTGATCTCTTTCAAATAGTTGAAGGATTGAGGCTCAAATCTGCATTTCAAAGGTGTTTACAAAAATACTGAATGAAAATGTACTGGCTTTCCTGGTAACTGTTATTGTATGTATTATATGTTATATTTTTTCAGTAAACCAAACGTATAACCCAACTTGATAAACTGCAGTCGTTTTTTTTGTGATACAAATCAACTTAAGTTATATCATCATATTACTTGGAAGTAACATTTTACACCTCAAAACTATCTGGTTTAAAATATTTGGTTAACTAAACTGTCTTTAATATATTTGCATTAACATTCTTGCCATCATGCACATACAGATATGATAAAAGAGAAAGTTCAAGAGATTCAGAGGTAGATCTTGTGAAGATGGTCTAGAAAATCTTATTGCCCATAATGATGGTAATGTAACTCATCCAAGAGACTGAAGACTTGTGAGTAAATCATCTGAAAATTGGTGAAACATAATGTTCGTTGGTAGCTTTTAAATGACTTTTGATTTCCAAAGGGACAGATATTCAGAATGTATTAATGTAAAGACAATGACAAAATTAACCAAACTATAGATTGCAAGTAGTCAGCAAAAATTTCAACCGTGTGTGCATCAAGGCACAAATCTTCAGTAGAGTGCATTTAGTAGTAATTTTTTTTCTCCCTGTGTTTCTACTGTTCTGCTGTGAGAGTCCCTATATGCACTTACATAATTACCACAATTTTGTTTCAGACGATTGCCCTTCTGAATATTTACCGGAACCCGCAGAACAGTGCCCAGTCTGCAGATGGACTGACCTGTAAGTGGACCGTTGTTACACTATATTTTCTGTCTCACATCAGCCTCAGTCTCGCATCAGCCAGCTAAGTTTTTGGAATAAACTACTCAGCCATTTTGAATTGTTCAATATAGTTCTGTTTACCTTATATAACAAGCATGTTTAATGTTAAATTTTAATAAAATGTTGATTAAAGTCGTGTTTGCTTTGCTATAATGATATCAGATATATCAGAAGATGAGATCAAGTTGCCTCCACTGCAAAGCTCTTCACATGCATGTGGGATATCTTTCCCATACTTAAAATTTAACAATAATTGAAATGTGTGCTGTTCATTCAAAGTTCATATATTAATTTCTTTTTCGTTAATCAAATCAGTTTTCTTGTTTTTTTGTTTTTTGTTTTTTTAGAAACTTGAACAAGTTTAAACAAACCTAAGTTATGAGGAACAAAGCACCTTTAAATACACAGAAATCTAATCAAGGCCAGTGTCAGGCTGTATTTTCTGTTGATGTTAGTTGCTCCTTTTTTAACTTTCAGACACTAAAAGTCTGTGCTGTATGTTTCAAAATCAGACTAACATATGAACTGATGCTTTAGTCTGAAACAAGTTTATTTGTCACGCAGACATTACCAGAGCCCCTGTAGAGCTCAGTGCATCTTAGGTTAGAGTAACACCTGATCACTGTCATAAAGTTAGGGTTTTTTAGTGACTTTTTTAGTCTTTAAAAGCATGTTTGTTTTTTTTGTTTACTATTTCTTAAAAATGTTGCTTCTACACCCTTAACAACTCACATATACATTACAAACACTTCATAAACATGACAGAGCAGCACTTCCCACAGATAAACAAAGATAAATTATCAGCTTGCACAATTTTTGATTGTAAATGCTTTTTTTATGAATAATCTGCAGTTAATCAGTTAGAGCTAATTTTATTAGATGTGCAAATTATTCAAGAAGTTTCATTGTGGAAAGAAAAGAATGGGGGGGAATAAGGCAGTAGAATGTAAAAGATAAAATTTAATTATGATCATTGTGGCTTAAAAATATATAAAGCAGAGCCTCTGCCTTGTCAGTTTCTATTAAAGGGGACCTTTAAGAGTGAGATGTACATGCTGAATCAGTCCTAAGTTACTTAGCTCAGAAATTAAAAGTTCAGCCATATTTTGTTAATTGTTTTCTTTCCTTCAACCAACAGGTACCGTCAGTGACATGGAGATGCAGGAGCACTATGATGAGTTCTTTGAGGTAACTCATGCCATTTGGATGTTTATGTTGTGTAGCTCACCTTAAATCACCTCCACTCCACATTTTCACTGGTACATTTTATTTAATAAAATGTTGTGTTCAAGAGAATATATAAAGAACTGTTTCCTTCAGGTAAGTGCTCTGCTTTGTGAATGAATCAACAGATGCTTCTTTAAATATGACAGATTATCAAAACAAAAAAAACAAAAAAAAAATTTACATTCCTCTTTTCCCAGGAGGTCTTCACAGAGATGGAAGAAAAATATGGAGAAGTGGAGGAAATGAACGTCTGTGACAACCTTGGAGACCACCTTGTGGGCAATGTTTATGTGAAGGTGAGTAAAATCCAAAACAAATATGCTACTTCTTTTTTTGTGCTGGAATTGCATTTAGCTTGGCTCCAGAGCTGTGAACTCTCTCTCGATCACTCTTATAGTTTCGTTATGAAGAGGATGCTGAGAAGGCTGTGATAGACCTGAACAATCGGTGGTTCAATGGACAGCCCATTCATGCCGAGCTCTCTCCGGTTACAGACTTCAGAGAAGCCTGCTGTCGCCAGTATGAGATGGGGTGAGTCCTCATGGTTCACAGTGTTTTGTACCCAGGAAAAGTCTAAAGTTAAAAAAAATTATTTACAAGAAGTAACCTGGTCATACCTGCAACATGTTCAATGAAAAAAAGTTGAGTTTCATCAGCCAAGCCATTGCTTCACATTTACCTCAGAACAGTATGTGTGCATGAAGACCAACCAGACAGATGTGCGTTCTGTTTGTCTGGTCTCTGTGCATCAACCCATTCAGATGTGCGTCGTGCATTACCTACAGGAGCACCAGCTCTGCTGTAAAGAAAAAAGTAGTCTCGCAGAGGTGATCATAACATTTACTGATGGGGTGGCAGTGCTGTGATATTTCAGTTTTCTTGAAGTCACATGGGAAGATGATGTAAACATTTTCCTGCATCAACAGCAATGATTATTAAGTTTGAAGTGACAGTTTTCTTCACCCATTTCTTTCTTCTTCTGTTAAGTAGGGTTATGAAAACCTTCACTAGGCACTTTAGTAAGTTATGCTTTGACTTCTGATGACGTGTTACTAAAATGATGTAGTTTTTCTCTTTCTTAAAATCTTTTTATTACACATTTATAAGTATGTATGTTTTTCAAGTTTCCACTGCAGTGTAAGGATTTTTTTCTCTCCCAGGTGTAGCTTTATGATTACATTGTATTTATTTTTATAATATTGGACAGCCATAGACAAAAGGACCATTTGACCTGTTTTAAGCACCCGTTTTATGTAGCAGCTGCTGTGTGAGACTTGTTTCTTATTTATTATCCCACCACAGCTGTGACTGTTTCGTGATGTGCTCATTTTTCTAACTATAAGTGCTTCTCTCTTCAGGGAATGCACTCGCGGTGGCTTCTGCAACTTCATGCACCTGAAGCCCATCTCGCGTGAGCTGAGGAGAGAGCTCTACGGACGTCGCAGGAAGGGGTATGAATGTTATGTCACTATTACATTCAGAAACCTCAGGACGACTATTGAACCCGCAGTGATTTATTCTCCCCCTTTGCTTCTACAGCCGCCACAGGTCTCGGTCCCGGTCAAGAGACAGGCGGTCTCGCTCCAGGGACAAAGGCGACAGAGGCCGAGGGGGCCACGAGAGGGGCCACGAGAGACGCCGCTCCAGAGACAGAGAGCGTTCAGGGCGATTCTGAGCATCAAGCCATGACTACTCATCCCTCCCTTCCTCATCGTTTTTTTAAGTTTGTACCCTCCCAGATTGTTCTAGAAATAACTGAAAGGTACCCAGTTTTTAAGCTGTGACAGCATTGAGGAATTTTTTTTTTCTTGATTTCTGAAAATGACTTTTGCCTCATTAAATTGAACATTTTTACTTAACACAAATGACTCCTGACTCCTGTTATTCATCACTAAGTATTAATGTTGAAGCAACAAGGCTTCTAATTTTTTTTCATGGTTCTTCACTGGGAAAATGAAGCCGTTTGGTTGAGTCTAAAGCTCAATCTCTGTGTACCATTACAACGTTCAGTAGCTTGATGGAGACGTTTTATTGTAAGATGGAGAACAACTGCATAAACAATTGTGATTTTGTAAGTTTTATTTTTATCGTTCTAATTATGAATTGACCTATAAAATTAAACAATCCCAAGAGACTTTTCAAGATAGAGTTAAAAAATGTGTTTTGCAGTTATCACATAAATACTCAAATTTTCCATTTAAGATCTCAGTAAAAAAAATACAAAAATGGCAAGATCCACTTATATTTTATTGAAGCAGAAGTGCAAAGATAAGATTTAGACATTTAGATGAGGGCTTTCAGAGCAAAGGGCAGCTTTGCGTTCAGTGGGCAGAGGAGCTGCTCTATATGCAGGTATTCAAACAAATGGTCCACGTTTGAATCCCAGCCTGTAGTCCAGTAAACCTCTTCAGTCCCCTTTCCAGTTTGGCTACTGCTCAACAAAGGCTACTTGAACCTCATCACACATTTCACTGCTGAAGATTGATTAGATACCACAACACGGCATAAGATCAGCATCCAGAGACTTCTCTGTTGTCCACCGATGGTCGAACGAGCTACCAAACTCGCTCCGATCCTCAGTCTGTTTCTACCTTTAAGAGCAAACTGAATCTCATCTCTTTGAAGAGCATTTTCGCACTAGCGTGTCCAAGCTGACCCAGCTATAACTGCTCGATGCACTTACCATAACATGGTTTTCTTATAGCGAATTGCATGTTTTAATTTTAAAGTGACTTGTGTACACAGTCCACACACACAAAAAACAAAAAAGCACTTATCACTCTCTTAGCACTTTACATAACTACACCGATGACCAGCCATCCACCTGTTCTTGCTGTATCCTACTCCTTGATTTTATGTTTGTGTTTTCTCAAATGTAAGTCGCTTTGGATAAAAGCATCTGCTAAATGACAGTAGTAGTAGTAGTAGATAATTATGTTTAGCAGTAGAAGCATATTACTGTAGCAAAATGCTAAAACAACTTTTTTTTTACTGTTTTCAACTTGCCGATATAGGTTTGCATTTTAATATCTAAGGGATTTGAAAAAAGTTAAATATTTGCAGTATCTGAGTAAATAAAGTGAATTATTAATACAGTCATATGCAAAAGTTTGAGCATCCCTGATAATTTAAGATTTTTCTTTATAAATTATTGGTTGGATCATCAATTTCAGTTAAATATATAATTTAGCAGACGAACACAGTGATATATTTATTGGATTTACAGAAATTGTGCAATAATTACTTAAACGAAAATAGGCAGGTGCATAAATTTGGGCACCCCAACAGAAACATGCCATCAATATTTAGTAGATCGTCCTTTTGCAGAAATGACAGCCTCCAAACGCTTCCTATAGCTCCCAGTAAGGGCCTGGATTCTGGTTGAAGGTATTTTGGACCGTTCTTCTTTGCAAAACATCTCCAGTTCAGTCAGATTTGATGGCTTCCGAGCATGGACAGCCTGCTTTAAATCACACCACAGATTTTCAATAATATTCCTGTCTGGGGACTGAGATGGCCAATCGAGAACATTGTACTTGTTCCTCTGCATGAATGCCTTTGTAGATTTTGAGCAGAGTTTAGGGTCATTGTCTTGTTGAAGTATCCAGCCCCGGCGCAGCTTCAACTTTGTGACTGATTCTTGAACATTGTTTGTAAGAATCTGCT
>JAVQJG010169931.1:0-12593 GCA_036024015.1 Craterocephalus amniculus
TATATACGAATGTCTGTGGCAAATCTCTTTGACCAAATTTATATGTGTGTCTCTGTGTGTTTCCTCCTGTAGCCGTCCAGGCACGTCACCGTGTTTCTGTCTCTGCGTGTGCACCTAATGCTACGCCCAAAGGAAGGCCCTACAGGGACATCATGGTCAGACAGACTTATTCAACAACACAAATAAAAATCAATAAACAATCTGAAGTTTTCATCCTAAACACAATTTCTTTTTTTAAGCCATGTTTTTTCAATGAATATACAACATAGCAAGGACTTCAGCAGCCAGACAGGTCCTGTCAGTGGGAGAGATTAGATAGTGTCTCTGAAAACAAGAGGAAAATTGAGTGCGAAAAGAGAAGATGAGAGCAGGAAGGAAGAGAGTCGAGGAAAAAGGAGTTCTTTGTAAGTAGAGCAATGACACTGGGTCAAATTAAATGAATATACTCTTAAGTTGAAAAAAAATGAAGGCCAATAGAAAAATGTGTTTTGATGAGTTGTAGAACAAACACTGGGCATTTTGTCGATGGCAATTCGGTATCTAGAATGAGTTGGTCAGAGTGATCAGTCATCAGAAACAGTGAGGAACTGTGAATTAAAAAGCCCACAGCAGAAATTATAGATCATCAGCAAACACAGGAAATCAACTGAAATATTTTTACAAATACACTATTAGAATGAGTATTTTAAAACCACTAAAAGGAAAGAAGAACATATATTTTGAGTTTCTGTTATACAAAGTGCTATCCTCATTTATTTATTAATTTTAAATCCACATTTATGTTCTATTTCTGTGCACATTTCTGACATTTTTAAGAGAAAGGTCAGCAGTGCAGTGGTGGTTCACAGGGCTAGTTTACTAGCACTTCACACACACACACACACACACACGCACGCACACACACACACACACGCACACACATACACACACACAAACACACACACACAAAATTTCACCCTAAAGCATGTGTGTTTTTGTGTGTACATGCTTGTTCATGTACATGGGCAGACGTGTGAGTGTTTTAGGGAAGGGCCACTTTGCCACAAGCACTAATTAGAGGTCAGTTCAGTTTGGGTAGATTCTGTTCTCACCATCTGATTTTGCTGTCAGGTCCCCACTCTTACCCAGGCTGTGTGTGCGTGTGTTTCTGTGTGTTGTGCACACGCCTAAAACCCCATATTTGGCAGAAAGTGAGGGGAGGGCTTTTGGATCTTCGGGCCAGACCAAGCAGCCAGTCAACCCAGTGAGGAGGGCTCCGTCATGGGATGAAGCCGCTGGCCGGCCTGCCTCACTGGCCTGGATATATGAAACTCTGTCTGCGGGCCCCACAGGTCGCTGGCCCATTTACATCTGTAAGGCTACTGTCACTTCACATAATACCAAACAACCTTCTTGTGTTTGTTTTTTTTCCCTTTTTCATATGACGTTCTGTTTAGATCACTTACTCTCCCTATTTCTACCTATTACTCTACCCAATATTTATATCTGATCAGACAGTTTAATCCATTTTTTTATACAGCAACATTTTCGTATTTGCAGTACAAGAACATCATATAAGAATCCATCCAGGTTGAATAGTCAACAGTTAGCATTTATGCACAGAGAAGTAAAGCAAATAAGTAAAAATCTCATCAATCTCCATACATCTAAAAAAGATGGCAATCTTAAATAGTTTAATAAGCAAGTATTTTCTTAATATGATCTCAGGAAGTATTAATTTACCTGGGGTTTTTTAACACATTTTCTCCATTCAATCTTGGCATAAAAAAAAATTTAAATGACGTTTAAAACTTAAAATTGGGACATGCATAAAACCTAAATGTTTTAGAATAGCAGATACCAGGTCACCAAGATGATACTCATGACTGCAAATTAGTTTTATTTTCAAATCTTTCACATAAAAAAACACAAATTTCTTTAGTTTTGATTTGAGGGAAATTTAAGTTGTTGTTTTGTTTTATTGTTTTAACAAAATTTTGTATTTCCTGTTGAAAAAAAAAAATTCATAGTCTGAAACATTATTAGGGTACCTGATATACTGTAGATATATGCTCCCACTGAAGCGCACAGTAACACACTGCAGTACATAAAGATGCGCCTCCGCCTGTCACTGTGTGACTGACAGCCAGCAAACAGTAAAGAGAGAAGAGGGAAGAAAAGACCCAAGCGGGGGCATCTGCGTCTCGCCAAAGGGGGTGTCAAACATACTGTGTCTGCTTGTGAGTGAGTGCATGTTCTGAGCTGTATTGAATAGCAGTGCTAACAGATATGGAGAGTGTATAAGAAGAATCATGCTATGAAAACAGGAGGGTGAAGTATATTCTTCAGGCTGTTGTGTGTATTTGCATGTATGTACATTTCTCTAATGGTCTGTGAGAATCTCAATGTGTTTGCAAAGTCATATTGGGAGGACTCTTTTACAGAAAAACTGTTGAGTTCAATATTTAAGGATTGTTTTGGGTTTGCTTTCAATTCGAAAAGCACTACTAACAGAGGAGACTTCATGCTCTGATTTTAATGAGAAAATAAATAGGCTGCAGTTAGCAAAGTTATAGTTTTTTTAATGTCTCCAAAGGAATTGCAAAAGTCAATGTAATAACGGGTGAAAAGAGAAGATGACTGTCAGTTTGTGTCCACAAAAGGAAGGAGAGTTCAAGCCACTGATGATTTTGCTAATGAGGATGTTTGCAGCTGAATCTACACAAGGCGGGTGTTAGGCTAAAAATGATTATAACATTATCTTCTGTTTTGATTTACCTTGAACTTGATGACATTTCATGAGATTTCATGAGAACTTGATGACAATTTCAAAGTAAGGATTGTGACTGCAAAGGGCATCATGGTTTTTGCTATGAACCATATAACTGCTGTTGTTGATCTCTTTGCTTTCTTTTAATGCTTTTCATATGAAATGGCAGCAACAAATGATGACGAATGATTACTTTCAGCATAATCGCTGGGAGATACGTTTTCAAGTAATTATACAAAGTCGTTGTGCCCTATTTTAGCGCTAACCACCCAACACTGATATTTGTAGATTTTACTAATATGTTCTGTAACATTTCTACTGAATCCAAACCACTTGAAATTATTGATAAAGGGCACATTCATACTGGCACTGGTTGGTCCATTTTAAACACTACCTGGTCCACTTTCACAGACATAGTAGTCTGTCCAGTATGAACGCACATTTGGAATCTGGTGTGGACCAAAAAAGCAAACTCTAGTCCACTTGAAAAGCAGGGGTTTCAGTCTGTTTGGAAGTGAACTCTGGTCTAGTACACTGGCAGGACCAAAGGCAGGAAGTGACTTCCCAGAGCATGCTGAACACCGAAACTAAGAGCTTTCTTCTTGGTGAGGGGTTGTTTCAGGGAACACCACCCCCTAGCAAGAAGCTGTTGTAAAAGAGGTCGACTGATTAATCGGCATGGTCGATATATCAGCACCGATACAAAGTTTTACAAACTATCGGTAGAACTTGGCTCTGATAGTGGCCGATCGCTGCAGTTTTGCCCTACAACGCCATAAACGTTTTTTTCCTGCCCTGCTACCTGAGGGGAAGGGAAGGGGGGTGTTGCTGCTCTTCACACAGACAGACAGAGCATTGGAGAAAAACAGCGCGTGTGCCAACAAAGCGACTTCGTCGCCATATTTAGTGAATATTCAGACCCCTGTAGCCACCTCTTTTCAAAAATAGTGACTGGCGACAAATCTAGGGAATTTTCTGGAATTCCAGGAGACTTCTGAGATTCTAGATGCCAAAGTGAAAGTGAGTATGTTTGTTTTTTTCTCCATGAGCAGTGCCCCTCACCCCTCCCTCTCCCATAACGGCAAATTTACACCAGGTCCGTGCTTCTGTCTATGACAATATATTCATTAGAATGATCAGTCAACATCATACCAGGTGAGTCTCCAACAGTGCTCTGTGGATATATTTCCACTGACACTGGCCACACCACAGGCAACCAGAACATTCAAACAGACATGTGAGCACTTCTTTCCATGTGCCACCAACATCAGAAACTCGACTGGAATAGCGACTCATTCAATCAAGAACAGTAAAGCTCCCTCATTAGTATCCTTCTTATACAAGGCATGCTGAATAACTGCTTTCTTTTTTTACTTGAAGCACAACAGGAGGTTTTGGCTTTAGATAGCACTCAGGCTGAGTAAGTGAGGTGTTATAAAACATAAAAACCCTAATTACATTCATATATCATTGGTTTTGATATAACTTGTTTATTGGATAAATTGCAATCCAGAATTATTTTTTTTAACATTATGTTAATTCTCTGTCTCTTCATCCCTCTAAGCTTCTCTGTTTCACTGGATCACTGAAAGCTGAAATCTACACCAAACCACCGGATGGACCACAGACGCCCATGCGTGCGCTTCTACTCACACACCTACTTACTCACACACTCACCGGAATATAGCAGAAGTCATCTTCTGGCAGGGTGAAACAGACAGGATCAGAAAAGGAAGACTCAACAAGAGATTGGCAGGTGGAAAAAATTTAAAGAGAAAGAAAAAAAGAAAGAAAGAAAGAAAGAAAGAAAGAAAGAAAAGTTGGGGGAAAAGGAGGAGAATGCTGATTCAATATACTGTAACAGTCCCAAAATAGACCAGACCGACAAAACTCAACCAAAAGATTGGGGTTAAGTTACCAATCATAGATATAACAGCAGATACAGAAATTGTGTCCCTCTCTTGCACACACACATACTGTACACACACAAACATGCACACACATGTGAACACTTAAGATATGGCTATCCAGCATCCACGGTACATGTCATTCAGTAGGTAGTGTTCATCCTGCAAACACTGACTACAGAAAAAAGTGCTGTACTGAACGATACATAAAACCACTGAAGTAAAATCCTGCCCTTGTTTCAGACATGGAATGCTTTGACTTTAACCAATTCTACACAAGACCACAAAACCCCTATTATCACTTGGATACTCTCTGAGAATATAGAGGAATATATGAAAAATGAATGGGCCAAGTTATTTATTTATCTATTTACTTATGATCTATGAATTTTTGGGCACTAGTGCCCTCTATTTGAGAGTAACAGTAGTTGGCATATATGAAACGACATGAATGTTTTGCATCAACAATGGCTTGTGATATAATACTGTATCCAAATTCTCATTTTATGAGAGTGTATAATCTGCCATAATTTAAAAAAACTTTGGACAGAGACTGAGGAAAACAAGAGGAATCCAGTTAAAGTTAATGTCGTCAATGCTCCACTGTTTGTCACCGAATACAAAATTATACTTACTCTTTAACCTGACATTCGCATTGGCAACCAGCTCTATTGTGACCGTAATTGTTTGCATACTTGCTTGTGTACAATGCACATTACTGAAGGCCTCGACTAGGGAGCACATTAGTAAACACAAACCGGAGAGAGTTGCTGATTTTGTGGGGTCAACAAATTGATAAACAAGGTGTTAACAGAGGAGGTTAGGATTTAGGTTCTTTTTAAGATAACACAATAAAAAAGACACCATTGGTATGGGAGATGGTGAGGACTCTATAAATAGGGTATCTCCATAAAAACCTCTAAAAATTGTATCCGTCTTCAAATTGTTGAGTAGGCTACAGTTTAGAGGAAAGAGAAATGCCAGCTAAGACGAAAACAATCTTTTCCTTTTTCTTTTTTACATGACATAAGTAAGTAAAACAAACTTTGCCCAAAGTACCAAACTTGTGAAGAACTATATGGGCTGTGATTATATATGACAACTTCAATGCCATATTCTTTATTTTAGTGCAGCAAAAAACAGACATTTTAATGCACATCTCTCTAAGAGTGAACATTTAGACGAGACAAAAAATCTTGGCTTGTTCATGTTCATTGTTGTTTTCTTATTTATTACCTAAATGACTTGTTGTCTTCTTTGTTATGTCATATTTTTTAGCATTTTGCACTTACATATACATCATACCCAGACAGCTATAAACAAACTTAGATGAATTAAAAAAAGGGCAAAAAAATCCATCCAGGGGGGTATGACGAATTTCTCGAAAAAGGTTGAAAAATCCAGTGTTTCAGACCGAACTGGTTGGACCTAATGGTTCAACAGTAGTTGGCTGACTTACTACCTCTTATTCCTGTTTACAACTCCAGCTGCACACATCTTATACAGTGCACTCACTACTGTACCTGTGACTCACGATCTGAAACATAGCAGAAGAACGAGGATATAATGGCAGAGGAGGAGCGAAGCAAAGAACAACAACGGCAAGCAAATTTAAAACGTTTTTTTGAAAAGGCAATAAGCGTGTGGACGAGGAGAGAGCACATACGCGAATCAACATCTGCGATTTATTTCTGAGTGTGTGTTGATAATGATATTCATTACCTGTGATTTAGCCATGCTGCGGTGAAAAAACTCCTCTTGCTCCTACAGCTCATCGGGGCAGTGCGCACACAGGTTTTAGAGGCATGGCTTTGGAATGAGGTCAGAGGAAAAGGGGCGGGTTTTCTTTGTGTTTATATTTTTCAAATTTTGCCCTTCTCTGACTCTAAGAGAAGATCGTATACCCTCCATTTCAGTCATGAGCTGGTAGCCCTTCTTTATGTCAAAAGCTTACACTTACTTTCAACAAACTAGTTTCACTAGGTTTTATTTCAGTTGTGATGTTTTAATGTATTATTTATTGTTGTTTTTAGTGATACTTTTTATTTATATTTATTTGAATTAGGTATGAAGCATGCAAGTTTTATGGGTGTAGAAGCAGCCGGTCTTTATGATTTCCTTCGGGATTAATAAAGTCTATCTATCTATCAAACACTGATGATTTGTCTGGCTAGCATTATCCCTTGTTTTCTGGAGACTGGATTACATTTGTATTTTACAATCAGTTTTTAACGTGTTTTCTAAAATATATTTACAACAATATGATCATGAGTATTATAACCCTGTAATCAACATTTCATTTCCTCAGCATCATGAATATTGTTGATAGATCATTCTGACACCCTGACAAAATGAAAATGTTTCTCAATTGACTATACATGACATTGTCATATGACAACATGATGTGTTTTTCTCCCTCTTCACATACTATCTGACCAAACAAACATACTGTCTGACCAGATAAAAAATGCCTCTTTTGTATCATCTCTTCAATTCAAGCTGAGTCTATCAATCCTGTGGCCACAGTCACTCAAAAATAAAAATGGATAAATTTGCTGCATGTTGTTCATACTGTCTTCAAATCTTAATCGCACAAACTTGAGTGAGGAAAGAACACATGGGTCTATGACCAAAATACACAGTTTTGACATACAGGTAAATGAAAATGTGTATTAACAATGTAGAATTGTCAAAGTTTTAAATCTTTGAGCTGAGGTTTTTGGTCTTAATAACCATTTGCTACTGCACCCTAGCTTTGGCTGCTAGTCCCATGTGAAGTCATGGTTACCAGCAGCAGAACACGGTAGGCCTTAGCACAATGTTTTGTGTCCATGGTTATTTTGGCTTTTTTAACGATTGTCTGTGATCCTTTTATTATTGTAAAATTGTGAGCGTGTGTTTGTATGGGCTTATGTGAATTGTGTGTGTGTGTGTGTGTGTCTGTGAGCCTATGTGACGGATGAGGTTGTGAGGAAACGCAATGACACACTCCAGTGGTCCAGAGAAGGGCAGAAGCACACTCTCATTGATAACAGGATAATTATACACTCTGTCATCTTGTTATTGTGTGAACATGTACATTTAATTTTAAGAGACATATTGTGTTATTCTTTGCATTGTCATAAAGCTGTTTTTCAAATCTGTCTTTGCTGCATGTGTTAATGAAGAGATGTATTTCGTATATATAACCGCAGTGTGTTGCTCTGTTTAGATAAACTTAATTTTGATATTTATGTGCATGCTCATTTTGTGTTACACAGCGCCTCAGTGGCCACTTTGATTGTATATGACAGCATCAAAGTATAATGTTAAATTGCTGCATTATGTTAGTACACTATGTAACATACACATTTGTACTTTTGCACAACCATATAGAGAGGTGTGTATAAAAGGAACTGGCATATAGTTTAAAAAAAAACTTTAAAATGACTGTTGTCATTTAGTGTTTTTCATTTCCCCATCATAACCATCATCTCACTCCTATTGTATACCTGGCTTGCACAAATAAATGTAAAAATACATATTATTTGCACTCATAATGAAAAAGAAAATGCACAGAAAATCCACAGAGTCCCAAACATACACATTCAAACTGGGCCGTCATCATGTAAGTGTTAAGCCCTCAGCATGTCTTGTACTCCTGTTGTGAATGTTTTGGACTTCTGCAGTAATGTGGATTCCCCAGTGATGTGAGTTAGTGTGACTTTGTGTCTGTTGTTGTTCCCTGGTGAGTTGGAGGATAGAATTTCAAGGGGGCTATCCGATTGGGCTATCACTAATCCCTTAACAACATAGCTGACCATGATTGGCCATGGTCATACAGAGGTGGATGGGATCTGCAGGTGGTAGGAAGGATGATTTAATGGTTTGAGAGCTGCAATAATGGGCTGGCTGAAAGTGAGACATGAAAGGATGGGAATTACGAGTTAAAGCTGCAGTCTACAACTTTTATAAAAGTAACTTTTTGTCATATTTTATAAAACTGACACTATGTCCAGACAGTAGTACATGAGATAAGTGATCTGTGAAAAAAACAGGCTCCAGTAGTCCCTCCTACTGCCTCTACAGCGATTTGCAGGAATCGATTGCATCCGGTAAGAACAACCAATCAGAGCCAGATGAGTTTTTGCTGGAGAGTCTGACATCTGTCAATCACTGCTGGCACGTGCTGCGAGCCGCCCCCTCCCTCTGCTAGCAGCTAGCAGCTAGCTCCGTGAGGCAGCTCCGTAAGGGGCGTTTCCCTGCATGGACACCGGGCGCATCTTTTCACGTCCGCGGCTTGTTTCAACGCGCAGATACTGGATGTTTACTCGCTTGATTGGAGCGAATTATTCGCGAAAATGGAGCTAATCGGAAGCACTTATTGTACATCACGTTTTACTATCGGAGAGAAAAGGTTTCTATGTTTTGGCGTTCATAAACAACGAACATGGCAGCCTGGTTATTCTAAGGACTTTGTGAGAGTTTCATTCTTTTATCTGCTTTGGAAAGTCGGAAAACAGAAGATGCCGGCGTATTTGGGTCCATCGGATCATACAGAGGCACCGGACGCCCGGCGGATTTCATCATTTCATCCAGGAGTTATGTTAGGATGATGCAGCTGTCAGGGAAATTCCCTCATCCGATCCCAGTGAAGATCTAGGAGCAGGATTGGTGCTGCAGATCCCTCCAGGATGCAAACTATAGGATCTATGTCCTCAGCAAAGCCTCCATCTGCCTTCGGTAAGTAGCTTCTTCCACCCGAGCCCACAACTTCCAAGAGACAGAAGAGCGATGCCCGTCATTTAGCTAGCTAATGTAGCTAATGTAGCTAACGTAGCTAACGTAGCTCCAGTCTGCTGCCTTCACCTCTCCATCAGAGAAGCCGATTAAACGCATCACGGTCCTGACTTCTGTCAGCGTCTTGTTCAGCTTCTTATTTACCAACACTGACTCAGCAAGTTGTTGTTGACCCGTCAGATGTTTTTTTGTTTTGTTTTTTCAATTACCTGTCAGCTGTTTCTGAACTCATCTAGTGACATACTTTGGTACAACGCTGACCTGACCAGACTGAATGTATGATTTGGACATTTTTCGATACTCCTTGTTAACAAACAACTTAAATTTATTTATGTAGCAAACATCTACACCGTCACTAGTCATTTTGCCTCATTGTGAATGACGGGTGCTACGTGATCTGAACGGATTAATAGAACCAATGCCGAGTTGGCCATGTTGTGTTGTGTTGTGTATACTGTTCATTTCACGTCGCGGTCACGGTCGCCGCGGAGCAGGAAGGGAGAGGGAGTGACGTGAGACTTGTGACTGTTCAAAATTTCAGGCTAAGTTCGCTATCATCTCAGAGTTGTAGACTGCACCTTTAAGGGCTTGAAGATGATGTTTACTATGAATTCTTTGATTAGATAAAGAGGCAAATTTTATTTCGAAGTTGCTAACGTTCACCATGCTGGATTCTAGTTTGTTTATTGGCACTGCAGCCGTCCACAAGCCCAACATGGAGCAGTGAATGAGAATACGTCCTTTATGGAGGTTAATATACAGGAGGCTAATAAATTTATATATTTTCTTCATCGATTGACATTTTAACCAGTCTGAACTGATTTTTTACCTATTCACGAAGCATCATCACATCCATAGGAGCTACAATATATAGTTTACTTGATTCAAAAATGAAACTGAAACTTGTTTTTCTTTTTTCACTTTAAAAGTTCCCAACCTTCTGAACCAAACGACTATAGACCAGTTGCCCTGATATTTATTATATTGTGGTCGTTATTTGTTTTGGGGCAGCTCCTTACCCCCAACTCTGTGGTTTATACCACTCTTGTGTGCCCTCCACCCTCTTTGTCAGCAATAAATTCTATGTTCCATTTTTCTTACATCAGCGCCGATCTCTTTCTGTTGACGACCTAAAAGCCTAGTTGAGCCGGGTCGTAACAATATTGAAAGTTTTTAAAAAAGATTATGTCTGGACCATAATGGCGTGCAGCTTGAGCAAAAAGTTATTTCATATATAGGGTCAATGCGAAAATGTCTTGAGTTCTGTAGTGCATCTTTAAAGCTTTAAAAAAAGTAGTGTAAAATAACGTTTTCATTTCACAAATTTCACATAAGACTTAGAAGGGATGTTCATGTGATTTTGCATGTTGATAGTGTAAGGAAATTAAAAACTGTGATTATTTCTTTGACAATCATTATACCAAGAAAATTGGCACTCTTGACATTCCTATTCAGGACAATTACGGTTTGCTTTTTGCAATGGGTTTAGGGTTAAAGATGCCATTACACCTTCTTGAGAGTCCACTCTCTAATCAGTTTAGATCAATCTGATCAATTCACATGGGAATTGAGGTAAAAGAAGGCAAACTGTACTTAATCATTTACAAAGTAGTACAGAGAAACTAAGACATGAACTAAGACATTAGCATTTTTACTTACAATAAAGGCCTATTTATGGTCGACGCAGATGACGGATATGCAGAAGCACGAAAGGTTCCGTCCGTGTTTTTTCCGTATCAATTCCATGCGTATTTGGTGCGTTTTCAGGCTCCTTGTGCATCCGTCATTCGACGCAGATGACGGAGTAATACCACCGGAAACCACGGTGTCAGTGTTGAGTGGAGCAGAAACAAACCAGGGAAGAAGAAGATAAACAGGAAAAGGAAAACCGTAGAAGAAGAATGAAGACAAGAACGAAAACATAAGTTGCACAAGCTTTTAAAATTAGACTCTACAAGTGTTCAGGATGTGTTGGTAGTTAGAAACAACTTTATAGTAGCAGGTTTGTGCTGCCAACCGATGTCTGAAACTAATGTCTTGTCGCAGATTTAACAATGAACTCAGCACTGCTCCGTAGCGGAGGTTAGCCGTAGTAACAGAAACAAGGCATGGAAGTATGAAGACAGCAACGCATGAAGATGCTTGGAACGGACGTCCACATTTATGTCCGTCAGGGAGCATAAATGGGCCTTAACAGTGCAATTTTCCTCTGAGATAAATACATTTTTCATTTAATTTTCTTCATTTCACTCAGCTCAGTTATCTGGGTATGCCTTTTTTTATTTATCAGGCTCCCTACTGTATGATTTCTCATAAAAAGTGATGAGAGGCTTGGGAAGGGAGTGACAGTAGGGGAGAGGGGGTAATTAGTGCCAAGGGGCAAGTTGTGAAACCCCTGTTTTCTAGAAAACCATAGAAGGAATTGATCATGTGACCATATAATTTTGAAGAGGCATCCATTTTACTCATGCTGACAAGAGGGGAGGAACTTGGGTTAAAAGGAAAGCACCTTAAAGTTACAAATTCCCTTTTTTGGCTTCCGAAGTAAATTTTCAAAGATCAAAGTTTTTTGACTGGGCATTTTGAACAACTGTAGAAAACTCTGAAAAGTTCACACATGTTTTAGTGCTTTAGTAAGCTACATCATGCGTTTATCCAGTTAACACAATGCTGGCTAAAAACAGCATGGGGATGCATTTAATTCAAAATGGTGGGTTCGGGGTAAGTTGTGCCAAAAGGCCTGGGTTAACCCTCGTATGCCCCCTGGACATTTTTGTCCAATTACACAAATTCAAAGCTCCCTCACAGATAATCACCTGGCTCACCGGACCTGATTTTTGGTGAAAAAGTGTCCTCCTGTATGAAAATTCAAAACCAAAACTTTCAGAGTGAAAATCCATCATTGGACCATGTAATGCATTTTAAACCAATCCATGACCCTTTGTGGACATTTTTGTCACAAAGAGTCCAAACAAATTTCACAGGAAACTGATTTTTGGCAAGCAGGTGTAATTTGGTTTTAAATTTGAGGATTCAAAGATGAACATCCATTATTTGACCCTGTAAATGCATTTTTGTCGTATCCATGACCCTTTGATTTCTGTCTATTTTCTAGAAAGTGTCCAAATAAAGGTCACAGGGAGGTGATTTTTGTCAAG